>OY744540.1:87411235-87461235 GCA_963556195.1 Sepiola atlantica
AAATATGGGGGTGTCTCCCTTATGGTATGAGCTTCATCTCGAGTTATAGACAAGGTATTTTTTTATTTTTAGTAGAGAATTGAAAAAATAATAAATTTAGCATGATACGCAAGTATAGTGGAGATCCATTTCTTAAATGCTTACTAGAATGGGGTTATCTTTGGAAAATGTGACTTTCAAGCAAGATAATAATTATCATGAAGAAAAAGTGGTTTGCGAGCCAAAACAAGTCCCCACCTAAATCCTGTAGAAAATGTCTAGCATTATGTGAGTAGTAATCAGATTAGAGAATGCTAGCACTAAATTAAGAATAACTATGCTTTAAGATATGTCCTTTAAGACGAATGGAATACAATTCCAAAGTCGTACACATTGTTTAGGGCCCTATCAAAGTGAATTAAGAATATTTAAATTAGATTCAATTAGATATTAATTTATTTAAAAAAGAAATCAATTTTGAATGCGTCATAAAAATTGAAAAAAAAAATGCCATTTTGAATTTTCCTAATTTATTCTGTTTTGGTCAGTTTTGTTTGCCTGGTTAATAAGAATAGCAAAAAACGATATCAGACTAAAAAAAAAAAAAAAAATTTGAAAATAATAAATATGCAGATTCGTGTTTCATGCTATCAAAAATTGTGACATTTTTTTTTATTGCTTATTAACTTCCCTCCTACTTTTATAAAATTACTTTTTTGTGCTTTTTTAATTATTCGATTGGTAAATACCAAATCTGCTCCATTGTTGCAACTATTAAGTAAATTATAATAAGTTTTCATCCCAACGTTTAAGAAATTCAATCAGAAAATATATATTTTTTCAGAATAAATTAGTTTTATGCCATTAATCGTAATAAGGATACCACAATTCTTCGATAGAAATATGTTTCTGACACGTTTCCTGTACGTATTTTCAAAAAAGCCATGAAACCACGAAAACAAAACACTAATAAACTCAGTGAATAAATCATAAGGCAACCGAAAAATGTAAGATGGCCCATTTAAGGTGAGCCACCTTTAGAATCATGAAAAAGTTATTGCCAATTATTTCCTGTATTCAAAATATATTTAGTTAAAGTACACGTAAAACATTCTCTGACATGTCAACCAATTTTAAATAATAAATATGAAATGATCTACGGTTTATCGTAGAGAAAAGATGTAAAGATATGTTGAGTTGTGCGAGAATACGAATATATAAGTTCGGCGACAATAGCCTCATCAATAGACAATGTAAAATTACATAGAAAAATAGAGAAACCAATAATAATAAGTAGTGAATGAGGAAACCACTTAAATATAGTAAAATTAAATACGAAAACAAGAGAACCAATAATTATATACAGTATATAAAAACACTAGTAAACTACAGTAAATTTTAATACAAAGATATACGAACGAATAATTATTCATAGTAGAAAGGAACACAGGTAAAATATAGTAAAATCTAATACCAAAATATAGAAACCAATGATTATATATTGTAGATTAGAACACGTGTAAAAACAGTAAAATTATATACAAACATATAGGACCCAATGATTATATATATTGTAGATCAGAGCACGTGTAATAATAGTTAAAATATTTTTGTATACAATTACACAGATACGAACACACTAAAACACTCCATTGCCTTAACATGAAAGTATTCCCAACTGAACTTATTCATAACTTTTTACAAACGATTCACGATATTTTTAAAATGCGCACTTTATTTTACATGAGAGACTTTGTCTTTTGACAGGTTTCATTTTAAAATAGCACTTTCATTGCTGAAGGGATATATTTAATAGATAAATTATATTTAAGGCACGCACAAATATATATGTACGTAATAACATGTTTGTATATCCGCAATGCGTGATTCTTTAATAGTCTGTAAAGTTTCAGTATGAAATAAACATTCTGTATCAATATCACGTCGAGTTGTCACACATTTTAATTACAATTTGCTTAAGTTTGTACTATCATTTTCCTTAGTCTGTCATACTTCCATCTTAAGTAGAACATCGGCATGTCTGTCACGTGAAAGTTGTTTAAATATCAATATTGACACGACAATGAACCGACGTATATCCGCCAGGTAGAGAATCTTCATAAAGCTGTAAACAATCGTATACGAAAGTTTCAGCGTACATCACACATATCCAACGTGTACTCTTGTATGGCTTAAAGACGTGGTTTACCCCGAAACGTCTGAACGACACTATCAAGGCTGCGGCGCGGTGGATAGAGAAAATGGCCCGTCTCACTGTACACGCTTCGATTAGAAAGTACGCCACATAAAATACGTCTCAACTTCTACGGCCATGTCGCCCGCTGTAAGTCATCCAACACTCTCCAAAGATTGTCCAATATTGATGTCGATGACCCAAGGCCATGCGCAAGTCGTTTAAGCCATTAAGAGAATTAACTGATGACGACCTACTCCTTGCGGTCAGCGCACGTGAAATGACAACATATCTGAGAAGTTTGAAGTATTTCGCAAACCGCCAAACGTCAGCATTAGACAAGAAGATAATAATAATAATAATAATAATAATAATAATAATAATAATAATAATAATAATAATAATAATAATAATAATAATAATAATAATAATAATAATGAAGATAGAGGGAACTTGCCAGATAATCGAAAGGGATATGGAGCATGACAAAAATCACTGTAATGCCAATAATCGTAGGAGCACGGCTAAAAGACCTCAAAAAGCTAGAAAAAGTGATGGAAAATGGAACTAATAGAATCACGCAGACTATATCAAGAGCAGCATTGATGAAAACACCTGGAATGCTGAAACCAACCAACATAAGCGACGAACGGTAACTAATCACATGGACGTTACAGTAGGAAGAACACAAAATCACAGGAAGAAGACAACCACATTTACCCAAGGGACAGAAACTGAATGAAATTTAATAAAATGCCCCCCCCCCCCTAAAAAGTGATGGCCCCAGTTTCAGTTGATATAACGCAAAATAGTCGTGTATGGCCAAGAAGTATTTAAACACCGAATAGGGAAAGCATTAACCAGACCTTGGGTAGGCTTATTTCCACCCAAATCTCAGATGAGATGAATGGTTGTTACCAGCGAGAAATCAATAGTAAGCGGCTATTACGATGCCACAAAATCATTTGCAATGGTTATCAAGAAGGGGTGGAAGGTACTGGAAATCTGGGGAGGCTTGTTGTCACTCAGACCCCAGGAAACAACAACGGTATTTATCCGTGAGCAATCACTGACGATGACTTGTGTAAGGACTCCTAGGTAGTTCAAGTAATAATAAAAATATGAGGAGAGCACTAACCAGACCTCCACTGGAAGAGTCCAGATAGTGCTAGGACCGTACGGACGCTTATTGCTACCCAAATGTCAGATGAGGAATCATCGTTACTATGAGCGAAAAGTTAAGGGTAAGCGTATTTTGCTATAACGCAACATCATCTGCAATGGTTATCGATGGAGGCGGTTTGTACTGGAAATCTTGGGAGAGCTGTTTACACGCAAGCTCTAGGGAACACCATCGGTCACTCTCAGTTAGCAATCACTGATGACACCTAGTGTGAGTAATACTAATAATAATGTTTAATTGATCAGTTTGAAATAAAATGCAGAACGCAATGAAACTATTATCTATGAAATGCCATTTTCGATTCTGTCTAATAGTTATTCGACACAATTGTCATTATGTTTGGAACGTTTAAGTTGGAAATGGTCTTGGGGTTTAAGTTTTAAAAATCATTTTCGTTGGAATATCACGCAGGAATTAAAAATAGTATTTTACACCAGTCTGTCATGTTTTAAATTAGAAATGTAATTTGGGTCATATTACACGTTTAAATCTGAAATACATTTTTATTAATGTGTCACACCGAAGTTCGAAATACTATATTCGTTTTTCGTCACGCTTAATTTTTGAAGTATTACTTTTAGTGATATGTAAGGTTTTAGTTTGAAATGATATCATCATTGGTATGTCACACAATTTTTTTTTAAATAAGATTGTCGGCCGTACAATTTGAATGGACGCATCTCAAGAACTTGCAACAAAGTGTGAGATTAAAATAGTATGAAATATAGATGTTCGTAGCTTTAATTTGAGGAAACTGCTCTGTCAGTCAACATCATAAATTTTAAATGTGTTCATGCAAACAAACTGACCAGGCCACTGAAAGATATATGTATTTTTCTAAACACGGTCTTCTATTATCTTGTTGGTAGATCCAGCATTCCTAACGTCCAACAGTTCCTCAGAAGGAAACAAATTAATATCCTGAACCTGGATACATCATACGATTCGAGCCTCCTTCAATTGCTTGTAGTGACCTCATGCCATTTCACGAGAAATATTGAAAAACATGATAATTTCACCTACGTATTTTACTGTATATACTTTTTTCGTGATCCTAGGCACATCCATTTTGGTTCATACTTGACAGGCTGGATGTTAGCCAAAAAATTCAATTCTGGTTTTGTCCGGCCAGAGAATATTTAAGCATCGATACATAGGCGTCTGTAAATGGCCAAAGGCGATTTTTTTCAGCAAAAATGTTTTCAGTCGGCTTGGGGATTGATAACTTTATCTCTGAGGTTATATGTAATATATTTTGCAGACAGCAATGTGCCTGTAGAGTAATGTTAGATCCGATTCCAAAGTTTACCCGCGCATTTAATCAATTCCAACAGGCTCAAATCCTATTTGACCTAAGGTGCAATTTTTACCCCTAATATTATACTTATAAAACTGCAATTAAAGCCGGCTATAATTGAAATAATAAATGTGATTAAATTAGTTTATGCACTGAATCGGATGATATATATATACATTCCCGAAACAGTTTTTCATGGTAAACAACTGATGATCCCTTAAAATAGTGTTAGAAATAAACTAACATAATAACTGTAAAAAATAAATTGACTTACATGAGTGATTTTCCACTGGAAGGCTTGGGACTATAAGTTTTTTTTTGTTTTTTTTTTAATATAGTGTTAATTGTAGAGAAACTTCCAAGACTATATATATATATATATATATATATATATATATATATATATATATATATATATATATATATATATATATATTGTAACGACATACACCGCTTCATATACTGTAAAATAAACTAATCAATTCCAACTAAAACTGTCTCATTAAATGTTCTAATTAATGTTTTTTTTAAAACTTCTTCAATTTCACAATAAGTACTCTCTTGCTACAGATTAATTATATCAATATATAATAAGTTAGGTAGATATTAGACTTTGGGTGAACATTCGGCAGCCTCATAACCCTCGCTTCCATTAGGTTGCCCTTTTGTCCTGACATTCAATAAGCGATGTTTTTGACAACGGGGAATCAATTACTGTTATCTGAGGCGAAATCAGTCAATCTTACACTCATTGGTGGATTGCTTCATTTTTATATAAAGTAGTATTTTGTGTTTAAGCTCTTTCTATGAAGTGGCTTTATTCCGTGTTTTGGAGCCATTTCCATGATATATATATATATATATATATATATATATATATATATATATATATATATAGTATTAATAAATATGTATAGAAGGCATTTAAAGTTTGTAATTTTAAACGGTTTTTGAAGCCAGTAAAATATTGTGTTCTTTTTTTAACGAAGATTAAGCGACATCGTGTCGTTTATAAAAAAAGAAGAAAAACATTGTCTATTATTCTGATGAAGATGCTGTATGAATCGAAAATTTGAATTTAAATAAATAATGTTTATTTAAAAAAAAGTCTCTACATTTTACTGGTTTCAAAAACCGTTTAATATATATATATATATATATATATATGTGTGTGTGTGTGTGTGTGTGTGTGGGTGTGAGTGTTTATTTAATAGTGTGTATTTATTTGTAACAGTTGAAAGTATATCATGTATTTCTTTCTCAGATCCGGCCACGCGGACTATGAAATGACGTCTTTAAAACTATTAATTCATTTAACCGGTTATACTACCTTTTAGTGGTATTCGCCCAACGTCGGGCATTCAGCTTTTCACTGAAAGTGGAACTTTCTGTGAAATGCAAATTCACACGCAGTCAACAGTAAGCATGTATATGTCGGATAGGGCAAATGGCATACAGCGTCTAGTATTTCGAAATGGTTCTCCATCTTCTACTGGCCAGACTCAACGTCGCTTAACTGCGATTATCTAACAGAAACCGGTGTGTCAACGTGCTTATTGCGTATTTGATCATGAATTAGTACTGAAATAAGAAACGTAAAGATTTGGTAAAACATTTTACCCGACCAGAAACCACGTGAAACGGCAGTAAAGTGTCAAGTTCAACCACATGTATTACTGTTATAGTATATATAAATATATATATATATATATATATATATATTTACGTACGCACACATGTTACATAATCATACAGCGTCAATCACCTACATACATACATATATACATACATACATACATACATACATATATACCCAGGTACATGTCTGTATGAGATCCTACTCTAAGTAATGCTGAAAGTAAATGAAAAAAACATAGCCTCCACGCACTGACCTTGACACTCTGTTCAAACGAGCGGCAGTAATCCTGCAATACCTCAACAGCATCCTTGTTGAGAGGATCTTTTGAATTAGGTTACAGAAATGAATATTGTAAACTATACACTATTGAAGTAGCACTCAATAATGACTCCCAATCTTCCCTTTCTATATATAAAGAAACATCCCCTTCCAAATCAATATTGAGATGATATAGGATAGTTTTACATTTAACTTTATGCGGATCATGCGTATTGGCCAACTAAAAAACTGAAGACAGAATCCCTCAACAGGAGAAATAATTAATCTGATATTTAAGATGAGATCTGGTTCTGGTAAATTCACCTGACATTTTTTTGGTAAATTTAATCATTCATATATTTATGTATTCTTAATTGAGCCGCTAATGCTTTCTTTTGGCTTCGGATAAGCTCCATCTGGTCACTGTCTTTGTAAAACCTTCAAGTCACAATATCTGAATATGATGAGAAATACTACCCGCACAAATAATAGCATTAACAACACCAACATTATATAAACCATACTGTAGACAACTACAAAGTGTTCTATCTAGTTGAGATTAGTAGGTGGAAACCAAGTTGAACTCATACTTGTTTGTTTAGTGTCACCGTACTATGTTGGTTAGTTTAATCATTCTGTCATTTTTCCTGATATTCCGGCTGTTTCTACAAATTTTTCCTTATATTTTCGATCAGAAATCTAATTACAATCTCTTTTAATATTATTCCAGGTTTTTCGTAACCGTTCAAAATATTTTTACAATGATAGGCTTACGATAATTTTGGAGGCTTCTTTTTTTCTTACCTTTTTTAGTGACGCATCCATTTGCATAGTTTCCTGACATCTGCAGATCACCAACTTCCATGAACTGGTTGAACGGCATTATCTATTACTAAACACGTTCTTCCTACATGTTCATTATTACCATGCTCGACCCTATTTTTTCGATGATTTTCCATGTTTTTGTTTTTATGTATCATATATTGGAATGCCTTTCCATTTTCGAATCAGGCCGAATCTTTCGCGGTAACACATGTCGGTATCTTCAAAGTGCAGTCTTCTACACACATATTGTGCAATATATATATTCCCTAGCCACTTTACAGTGTTTGATTCCTTTTGGGCTAGATTGCAGTATTCGTTTATGAAGTTTCTTTTTAGTATGTTGCCCCTTTCGTCAGCATCGTCTCAATTTATTCGATCTTGTCATCGTGTTGTCATATGCAGATTTCATAGCAAATTTAATTTCTATGTTGAAGTGAACTTATTAGATTTTAAGCGAAATATCTTTGGTTCATCCAATAACAAGTTTATGTCGCATTTTCTTTTTCTCCAATTTTTGTTTCGTGATTCGTGGATGTTAATTAATTTTCTGATTCTCTGACCCATGTTTCTAAGTTCGTCTGCCGTCGAGTTTCTGAAAGATGCAGAATGTTCACAAGGGATACGATTCATCTATTCATCTTTAATAGATTCTACTTGATGATCTGAAGTTTCTCGTTCGTCTCGGGTATTCCCTTTTAATATATTTATTTCTTCTCTTGATTTCCAGGTAACTCACAGGTAACTCCAGGTAACTTGCGTTCTCTAATTGCCCTCATCAATATTGCACTTTTAGAAGCTGTCAAATTAAATATTTAACAGAATTTGATTGGCATATTGATACTGTGGTAAGAGTTTAATTTATTAAATTTGGTAAATTTTTAACAGTTGAGTTGAGAAGATAGTTACATAGGAGAGCCCCAAGAAGGCATAACACACAAATACGAATAATAATAATAATAATAATAATAATAATAATAATAATAATGATAATGATAATAATAATAATAATAATAATAATAATAATAATAATAATAATAATAATAATAATAATAATAATATTGAATTGGTCAGTTCTATGACATGAATTATTTTTCGCGGTTCATTCTTCATCAGATATTTATATTCAAAATTCCATTCGAATGTACATTTTACTCCCAAATAATTACCGCAAATATCATAACATGTGATTGCTCATTGACAACAACACTGGATGTTATTTGCAGTTTTTTGACAATGACTTTTCTCAGCTTTAAAGTTATATCTGTTTTTTTTTAATACTAATTTAAAATCACTATGCCCCCTCCCACCACAAGAGTTTACAGTTGATTTTTCGCTGATACCGGTTGTTAATTTTTCTGAGTGACAAACACTCTCATCGGAATAACAGTACTCACTGTGCTTTTCTAGTGAGTATTTATCTTGTATTTAGTAATTCCATCTTCCCTGCCCAGTCATGACAATTGTTTGCCAGTTAAACATATGTTGATGCTACGGGGTTGTTTTACTATTGTGACATCCTCTATCAGTGTCAATTGATTTAGTTGTTTGTTTTTCCGATGTTTATTTACTCCTCGCGGAGTTAGGCACAAGGCCAGTTTTATCTTACTCCCACAAGTAAGATGTGACCCAAGATCGGGTCGAGCAAGTGGGGTTAAAAGCCAGCGCTCGAGAGGTGAGCACTCTGGCCATTTAAAAATTGCCTGGGCAGCCCCGTCGGCATTACCCGGTAGGGGCGCCTCAGACAGTAAGCAATAAACTTACTCCTCCCCAAAGAGGGGAGGCGAAGCCTGGGAGGGTGGATCTCCTAGAACTGCACAGAACAGGCGTGCAGTATCCATCGGAACAGATACTACACTTTGATCTTAGCCAAAATGTGTCTAATGGTGTTCACGCATATCTTTCTATTTTCGTTTACCTGTAAGTGTATTGGCCATTTTGTTGCCTCAGTAAGTTTTCGAAGTCGATGATTGTTTTCTAAATACTTCAGCTGTTTTCCACGCTGTCGTACTTTATAGGATATCAATTACCCCTTTGATTCCAATCTCTCTTATCTATTTGAAAGATGTTTGGAGTTACCCGCATTGCTCCTACTTATATTGAGAATTTACTCCATGCTCTATATTAATATCAGATCTCTTGCGATATCTACTACTCAGCTGGGTTTCCACTTGGTCAATATCATTAACTCCCAACGTCTTTGCATACCTGAGTTTTTTAAATACACATGTCGTAGCCAATTCATAGATTTCATTTTGTAAATACTGTTTCCTATTATTTAAATGTTACGTAGCCCGTCCTAGATCATGTCAGTTCTCATATTTTTTGTGCAATCTATTTTTGAATTCACTTATCATGTAGTTCTCTATCTGGTCTCTTTGACAATAGAGTATACAATTATTTATTTTCTCAGGTCTTGTCTATACCTTAGTTAGAATGTCATTTTTTAAAATCCGGTGGTTCAGTGTGACTTTCAGTAGCTATTCACAATCACTGTATTATTATTAACATAATTAATATTAGTAGTAGTATTAGTCGTAGTAGTAGTATTAGTATTAGAAGTATTACTTCTACTCCTCCTCCTCCTCCTCCTCCTCCTCCTCCTACTACTACTACTACTACTACTACTACTACTACCGTTACTATAATTATGCTTTTTAACTTCATTTCTTCCTATGATTAATACGCGCAAATTTATTTTAATAGTTGGTCTTGAGGCAGCGCAGAATTAGTGAAACGTGAAACATCGAGAAAATAATATAAAGAGAGAACGAGAAAAAAGGGTGGGGGAGAGAGAAGGGGGCCATGTATATTTTCAGTTTGGGATTTCAATTATGTATTCATATATTTTAATCAGAAGGTTGTAAATATCTTGGGTTGTCTTATATTTCTTTCCTATTTCCATGTAGTGTATCAACTTTGGAATCTGCAATAAAACCAGGAAAAATTTACCCATAACAAAAATTATTTCCCCCGGCCATTACTCGCCATCATAAATTAATGCAAAAACAGAATAAATGACACAAAATACAGTTTCTTCTTATTTTTCATCATCTTTCCCATAAGGGGTTAGACTCACAAATAGAGGGTCATTAGCATTAGGAAGAGTAACCTGCCTTTTGGGTGATTCATATTTTGTTTTGCTTTTTTTATATAGCTCATGCATGTCTTAATAAGAATCACCGAAAGATACAACATACGTACTTTTCCCTTCCTAATTATTTCAACCTGTTCTGACTTGTTCGCTTTCTGGTTCTGCAGAATAGTGCAATTGCATAAATCATGCCGTGAAACTCAGTTTTGTAAAGAAATGAACTAAAATAAAACGATGGATTTTATTTCATTTTTTATTGTTCTGTAATGGGATCTCGGCCATTAATCGGACCCGGTTCAGCGTCTTCGTTTTTCGGTATCATTTAACCGATTCAATTAGTGCATCAGTTCTGTTTTTAGAAAAATGAATATTTTATCGTTGGGCGTGACTTTTGGACGTGACTTTTGGACGCAAAACATTTTTCGGCTGAAAATAATTGAACTCTCCGGAAATGAACAATTAATTTTGGAAACAAAATCTTCTTCATTTTTTATTTAATTAAGTAAACGATCGATATGCACTTGTCAATTCTGAAAAAAGAGTACGTTTGTAGATGCTACAGTTGTTACTAAATAAACACATTAGTCGATGCTGGATGTACGTATTGTAGACAATTTAAGTCTCTACTATGACCTAAGTATGTGTGATCATATACATTCAGTAAACACTTTGATTCATACAAAATGAAAAAATAATGCAAACACTTTTAGCTGTTCTTCGGTAGAAAAGTGATTTTCACGCAATAATATTTCAGATTATTTCCGGAAATATCTTAATTTGAATTCATTCTATAATTGTGACATACATATATCTATAACAGCAAACACAGAAAATAGGTAGTGACTGAGACACGTGTAAACCAGAAGCAATTAACACACATTGATGACATAAATAAGTTTAGATTAAAATGCTAAGAAAAAGCATCTCAGCATTATCACGGTCTTGGCCTTTTGGCTAAGATCAAAGTGTAGTATCTGTTCCGATGGATACTGCAACCCATAGACTGGTATTGTCTTGGCCTTCGGGGCTTGATTTACGCCGGTCTATGGGTATGTCCCGTGCAGTTCTAGAAGGTCCACCCTCCCAGGCTTCGCCTCCCCTCTTTGGGGAGGAGAAAGTTTATTGCTTACTGCCTGAGGCGCCCCTACCGGGAATGCCGACGGGCCTGCCCAGGCAATGTTTAAACCCCACTTTCCCGACCCGACCTTGCGTCACATCTTACTTGTGGGAGTAAGATAAAAAACTGGCCTTTTGCCTAACTCCTGGAGAGCAGTAAATCAATACTCTTATAGTAAATGCGTATTAAAATAGCTGAAAATGTTGCGGATAATACACCATCAAGATATCCAGAATGAATTGTAATTTAAGATAATCTTAAATGTTATTGTGTGAGAATCACTAATTTGCCGAGGAAAGTTAGTGGTGTTTGGATCATTTCATCATTGCGTATGAATCAAATTATCAGGACACAATTTAGAAATTGTGCTAGACCATATACATTCAGTAAACAACTTGATTCATATACAATGATGAACTAATCCAAAAACAACTAGCTTTCTATAAGCGGATTAGGGACTCTCACACAATAATATTTTAGATTATCGCCGAGAATATCCTTATTTCAATTCATTTAATACCTATGATATACATAAGGAATTCATCAAATATCTAAAACCGTAAGCACAGAAAATAAGTAGTAAACCATGTAGGATTGCCACACATTTATGATATGAATTCATTAAGGAGAGATTAAAAAGAACATAGGAAACCCTAACCCTAACACCAACATAAGCACAGCCTTTAACTAGAAAAGTAAATGCGTACCCAAAGAGCTAAACAATATGTCGGCAATACACAATCAGGACACAGTTTAGAAGATTACGATTTTAAAAGTAAAATATACAACAGAACTAAAAAAATGTTATGTTTACTGACTCTGAAATTATTCAGATTATTTGGAATGCTGTTCTTATCATGGATTTTATTCCTACTACTTTCCGACCGATGGAACCTCTGACTTTCTTCCGGTTTGTATGTCATACTCATGAAGCCCGCGGTTTAAATAAAAAGTACAGATCAAAATACTGTACATAGTCTAGAGTTTGAGGGAAACATTACCGAGTTCGAACTGAGGTAGGTAAGGTAAGCCGGAGATTATATCAGCCAACATGTGAGAATAACATCCAAGTGTGGTCTAGATAATCCAAATGATAAAAATATAACTTAATGTATTTATATACCGTACATTTTTCACAATATGATAGACATAAACACCCAATCGAGTTCTGATAAAGAAAACTGTAAGAACATTTAAATCTAGTTATGTGTATACATAATTCAGTTATGGTTTATCACGTAATCATTGCATTCTGAAAAGTGAACACTGTTCATTTTCTTTTGCGTTGCCGCGTCAGCTGTTTACCATAGCGTTGATGCTGATCAAAACAGGCGTTTATCTGCAAAGACTTTAATGGCAATAATCGTTCGCACGATTCGAGAACTCTGCCCACATTAACACTCTATGCGTGCACGGTTCTATCTCTCATCATATTCCATCCTCTCAGATCTACCACGATCATTTTGCAGGATCCACCGATGACGCTACCACATTGTAAATATTCTAACCTTTCATTTTCTCTTTTCTTTGATTCGTCAATATGTACTACCTATATTTCTAGTTGAGTTCCTACAGTGATACCGATTTACACTTCTCTTTCATTGATCGGTGAAACATGGCTGCGTGTATCGGTATCCATACTCTAGGATTGTTCGTAATCATTGATAGTGGGTTACACTTAAAGGTCAGATGTGTCAAAGAGTTCGCTACTATTCTGCTTTGATCGTATCATGATCAGTTAATAATAATAATATATATATATATATTATTATTATTAACTGATTATGATATATATATATATATATATATATATATATATATATATATATATATATGCCGTGTGCATCATTAGTTACTGCTATTGTACCATGAATGAGTTGAATATAATCTGTTTTCTTGATTACATGAAACTGTTTTGATGCCCTTTGATCCGGAGTCGTTGTATCCGCTTGGCATCTGTATATTTGGGTAATTGTCTATTTGTGCTCAAGCTATTTAACAGCATCCATTTCAATAATAATAACTTGATGAAGCAAACAAAATATAATTTTGTAAAGATCTAAGCAGATACAAGTATATTTACATTATTTAATTTGACATTAAATTACTTGAGAAATGTTAGTATGCCGCAAAACAGAAGAAATTGACAGGTAATTAAGCGCTTTCTTATTTATGGAAAATTCAACCGAATCTCGTGCAATTAAATGACCGAAAAGACATAATACAAAATATCAAAAGACCGACAAAAAATCTTCGGATTATTTTCTTTTCTTTACCCAGTTTATCTCATTTTAGTTTTATCATTGTAAAACCACAAAACCCAACGATTTAACGCTTAGTGAGAGAGAAGGGAGTGTGATTATTTTCAGATCTTCATGCGGAAGCGACCTATTTCATTCCACAAGGTGAGCGCGATGTCTGTCCGCTCCGAGTAAATGAACAGTTCGGTCTAATAGACAAAGAAATTGAGTTCCACTCACGTGAATAAATCTCAGCCACGTAAGGATCTCGCGGAATTGAAAACAAATAAAAATGAACAGATCACCGTACATCGGCAGCTGGGTTCGTTCGCTCGCAGATAAAGAATAGAGATATGTGTTTCATTCTACAGCATAACACTCATATTATGCCAAAATTAACACACGATGAAGGGGGGGGGGTCTATGATCCCAGCATTGGTGAATAAATTGCTTGATAAAAAATATATATCAACATGCCAAATGTGCTTTTTTTTATTGAATTGCATCATCTACGAGATCTACAATATTTACTCGTCTGCGTGTAACTTATTATCTTTTAACATATTCAGACATCCTCATCTTCCCTGGTTCTTGCTTCCTGATTTCTAGCTTTTGTTTTTCTTTAGTAAGAGTCATGGTATCTTAGCAGGTGTTATTCTCAGATGTGTATTCATGTTATCATGTGTTTACTGTTGAATTTATTTTATTGTAATACTATAATTAATTTTTGTGGTTTGATAGTGTCTGCTTTCAGAATTCCAAGGTATTTATACCTACAGTGTTATTTATGTGCTTTTATTTATCTATAACTTATTATTATTATTATTATTATTATTATTATTATTATTATTATTATTATCATCATCATCATCATCATCATCATCATCATCATCATCATCATCATCATCATCATCATCATCAGCAGCAGCAGCAGCAGCAGCAGCAGCAAAAAATGCTCCCTGTCGGTCGCATTTTTGGCCGTGTCTTTTCCCCGTCTTTCTGGGCTATTCTAACTTTTTAGAGATATAATATTTTTTTACCACAAACCTAAGTCGAAAAACCACATATGATCGCTTTAAAAGGTAGATCTAACCAAGCCCGACCCAAAAACATTATATCATAAATGTGATTAAAATATTCAAATAATGATAATAATATTATAACCTGATATTATATATGTAATTAAGATATTCAAACAATATTAATAATATAATAACATGATATTATGAATTTAATCCAAATATTCAAACAATACTAATAATATTACAACCTGGTATTATAAATGTAATTAAAATATTACAAAAAATAATATCATCATAACCTGATATCATAAATGCAGTAAAACTATTCAAACAATAAAAATAATAGTATAACGTGATATCATAAATTAATACAAATATTAAAACAATAACAATAATATTACAACGTGATAACATAAATGTAATAAAAATATTAAATAATAATGATATAATAACCTGATATGATAAATGTAATTAAAATATGCAAACAATAATAATCATATTATAACATAATATCATAATTTTTATTAAAATAATAGTATAGCATGATATCATAAATTCAATCAAAATATTCAAACAATAATAATTATATTATAAACTAATGTTATCAATATAATTAAAATATTTACAAAAATATATTATAACATTATATCATAATTTAAATAAAAAATATTCAAATAATAATGATAATAATAATAATATTGTAAAATGATATTATTCATTTAATTAACATATTCAAACAATCATAATGATATTATAACATAGTACCCGTAATTTAATGAAAATATTCAAACAGAATTTTACAAAATGAAGAATTATTTTGAGATATTTATAACCTTGAGCCTAACATCATTTCCTAAGACAACTGGATTCTACAAAAAAGTGCTAATGTGCCGTAAAACAAAAAAAAACGAACACAACTTAAATATCAACGTTGGTGATTACTTTGAGAGGTGCCGTGTGAAGTCGTAACAACGTAGACTGACGGCTTGGGATAGGCTTAGGGTTAGGCTTAGATGTGGCAAGTTCAGATCCGCTAGGTTCCTTTTCACCACTTTCACGTATAGATGTTGGCACTCCTCACGTGATCTAATATGTAACTACTTGGTTCTAGAAGGAAGAAAAAAACACCAATGCCAACAACAGATAATTGTCGGCGAGAAACGTTTTACTACGCTGATTTATAACAATCAACTTTTCTTTATGAAGACAAATTTGAAGAAAAAAATATATAAGTAAAAACAAAAAACTTCGGAAAAACTTCCGAAAAACTTCGGAAAAAAATTGCAAGCTCACTTTTACAAATCGTTTATAGGCAAGACATTATTTAAAACAATCAAATAAATCTTCCGCAAATTCTAATACACAGAACCTTTCTTTATTAAATTACATCTTCAAATATTGTGTTCCATAGTAAACATAGTAATTCAATAAGGCCGAAAGGTCTTTGTATAATCGCAAATAACAGCAAAATATTTCTTAAGCATTATCTACTTTTCAATTAACCCTTTCCTTAGATGTCGCTATGCGTCTTTATATACTGCTAAGTCGGTCGAGTCGTATGTTAGTCTGTCACGCATAAGTTGACATCTTGTTTTCGTCGCTAAACACGAATGATGAATGCATCTATATCTGATTACTTGTTTACCGGTTGATCAGTTACAGGAAACTTTCAAATAGCATTCCTTATATCTGCTACGCTTAAATTAAAAAAGTAGTTTTAGATGCGTATACGCATTACTATATAATAGTATATGTCCATCTGTTGTTCTGTCACGGAAAAATTTCAATTACATTTTCATTGCTGAATTTGCATATCGAATTCAATAGTATGGTTGATTCGACCACGAATTGCTAGAATATGCTCAGTCTGCCAGTCGTTTCTTGTCGTTAAACGGGCCGATTGAAGGAATACACTTTCGATATGTTTATTTCTGTTCATATTATGTGCCATTTTAATAGATTGATTTAGAAATGCAAGTTGAAAGAAGAAATAATATTATTCTCTGAGTATGCTATAGTGTAAAACACCATGGAACACAATAAAGAGATGTGCTATTTTTGTTTTCACAATAACCTTGCTACGTACGTTAAGGGGGATTTTAGATTACAAAGACATGCTTCTCGATCACAATTATATATATATATATATATATATATATATATATATATATATATATATATATATATATATATATATATACATACTACATAATTTTTTTAGCATAGTTCACTCCAAACAAGGCAAGCCGGCACTGTAGACGTAGAAGGCTACTGAGAAAAAGGGTGAAGGTTTAGGGGGGGGGGGGGTGAACCTAAATTGGAAGTAGCGCAGCGACATGTTTGTTTACATTAGTTTTACATTTTTGTATGTCAGTACCGTCAGGAAAACAGGGAGCAGGGAGGGAGTTCCAGGACCCAGCAGCACGAGGAAATAAGCTCATCAGAGCACAACCCTTTGAACTGCTTGTAAAACAGGCACAAGGAAGCAACATTGCGGCAATGGGACAGATGATGGAGCTTGGTGGATAGTGAAGGACCTATCGAGTTGGCGACTCTTTTGTTGACCTTGTTTAAGAGAGAGAGAGACTCGTACATGTTGCTTCAGTTCAGATGTGACAACACAACAACATGCATAGGCGAATGGAGGCTTTGTAGAGAAATAGGATGATGTCAGGTGTGAGAAGTTTACTGGCACGGTAGAGAGGGCCCACCTTCTTTGCAGCAGCCATGGCAATGTTTTCAATGTATTAATTCAAATTCATGTTATTTGTGAAAGTTAGGTCGAGAATGATGAACTCTCGGGTAGGGTGTTATTTGACAATCGGTGGTTGAAGATGTAGTTTTTAGTTATTGAAAAGTACCTTTGTATATATATATATATATATATATATATATATATATATATATATATATATATATATATATATTTATATATGTATATTAATACATCATAACAATTAAGAAGAAATAGAAATACGCAAAATACCGAACATGAGATATGTCGCATTACATACGTCAGAAAAATACATCCAATTAAACAGAAATTTAATTAGTCCGATCATTTATTCAAAGAAGCAGACACCCACGTTTCAGTGCAACTTACTCGCCATAATTATATATTAATACACTTACTACGCTCCTCTCTAGTAAAACACAAATATACTTGTAGCTTACCTGCCATTGGGATATTGTTATACTATTACTCATCTATGGTCTTGTAAAACACAAACATACTTGTAGGAGGTGACGGCGGTTAAGTGTATAACAACACAGTCTGACGAGCTGGGTGTGCTAGTTCGAACCCAGTCGGTTCCATAGTACATTTGTTATTGTGTTACAGCGTTTTGTATTATACCATATCGTAGGCGTTAAACAGCGATGAAAAATAGTGCATAAGATCGTCCTAATGATACGTATTTATATATATATATATATATATATATATATATATATATATATATATATATATATATATATATATATTATACATTTTACATACAAGTGATCCATTGACACGTGTTGCTGGCCTTCAACTGTGATTACGATTGCTTACTTAGACAAGGATCGAACCCATGATTACATTGTCTGTAGTCTAGAGTTAACCCACTAGACTACGACGCCTTGCCTGGGAATATGTACGATCGGCAATGACTCATGCAGAAGATTGCAGTAAGTCGCCTTTAACAAGAGGTCTCATGATTATAGCGTGAATCTACAAACTGCATTCGAGCCTATGCCATCGCCTGCAACCGTGACCACTAGATTGATGACCGTAAGATAACCGGAAATGACGTCGTCAGTAAGTGTAAACACTTCAGTATTTTAAAACACACTTATAATATATATATAGTTCATTGTTCTCTCTTTCTTATACAGAAATCGATTCAGAAAGAGCACGAAACAACTTGATCTAAGAGCTAAACCAATACTACTTCAAAGTAACAACAACGATAAGTGTTAGATGAATACATGCTGACTTAAAAAACAGCAATGTTTCCTCCCTTTCGTCAAAACTATCGCTTATGGAATGTGAAGACTATGAGAAAAAAGAAGGGAAGCGAGAGTTACGAGGCTGTCGAAAGTAAACCAAATGTTCATGTTCTACTTTTCTTGTGTCCAGCTAGTTCCGGAAGTATACTTCGGCAAAAGTCGGCTTGGTTTAGTTTATCAATAAACACACCCACATATACCTATATATATATATATATATATATATATATATATATATATATATATATATATATATATATATATATATAGTTGTGTTATAATGAAATACATTTCAGGAGGGCATCCGGGTATGAGAACTCAATGTAATAAACAGAGCAATAATAAAATAACATATAGTAACACGAAATCACATAATAATAGATGCAATAGTTTATGTCAACTAACCTTTTGATATTGTCAAGCATCCAAGTGAGATGCTTACATTTTTGAAAATGTAATCATCTCACGTGGATGCTTGACAATACCACAAGGTTGAAATAAATGATTGCATCGATGATTATGTGAATTCGTGTCACTATATTAAATATATATATATATATATATGAAGATTGCGTTAGCATGACACATCGATGTCTGTAGGTAATTAATAATTAATATTTATTTATAAATATAATTATAAGCCCCCTTCACCAAAGGCCGGCCACTCTGAGTGAGTTTAATAACAAGCAGTACTAATAGCGAAATGCACGATCCGAATACATTCGTTGATCACTCTAAAACTGCTCGGGTCAATTTAGCCGCCGATTCGCTATTTACAAAGTTAAATTCCTCCATAATTAATAACTAGTTCACTATGGCCGAGGGGTTACGAGTATTGCCTACAAATCAGTGGCGATTTGTGTTCGGGGTTCGCGCCCGCCGACCGTTGGGAATTAGATTGAGTTTGCATGAAACATCCATGACTGTAGGTAATACATAATTAATATTTATTTATAAATATATATATTTAATATATATATATATATATATATATATATATATATATTTAATATATATATATATATATATATATATATATATATATATATATATATGAAGTGAGAGAGAAACTGGAAAAGAACATAGAGATGAACATACAAGAAATTGGCCCCTTTTTCAACGTTTTATTTTCTTTGTTTTCGGCACAAACGATTACCAGGCGTTACAGTCACGGAAGCAGGGTTTCTTCTAACACCGTGTCTATAACTATTATATGTCATTCAACTTTTGATGTTATGAAAATGGTTGGGTGGGCAATTTTTAATGGTCAGTGCTCACTTCTCGAGCGCTGGCTTTTCAAACCCCACTTTCCCGACACATCTTACCTTGTGGGAATAAGATAACACTGGATGTATGCCCAACTCCTGGAGAGGAGTAAATAAATACTCATCTTTATTATTGTAAATTTCAGACTCAATCCTAGTTACATTTGTAAAGACTATGCTATTCGTAGTTGCGTGTATATCTTATTTTTCATACTGATGTGTGTTGACATTCACTCTGTATCCAATTCTACACATATACGTACATCAATATTATCTCTTGGTATGATCCCTATTCAGATAAACAATAGACTCGCCCGATAAGTACATAATAGTTTAAATGTCATCCACCCAGGGAGTAGATTAGAAGAACGTACACTGGCGACACTGTATTACTGTAATATAACCATATTCTCTTTTTAAACGTATGTGGTTGACTTGTTTAATTTTTAATAAAGATTCTGAAGACGGAAAAGTATTCAAGTTAAGCATTCAGACTATCAAACAAAGGTACGTAGGAATAAGGATGTAGTCAAATGAATGTAGTATATTTGGACACCAAGTATGTTTAAGTACTTCAAAAAATGCTGTCATTATGATAACCCAAATTATGCACTGTGCTTCTACAAAAGGTAAACTTAACTAAACCGACTTTTTCCGAATGAGATTTACGTAAACCACCGGATAAATCCGAACTTAGCAAATTAAACAAAAAACTTACCTGAATATGTTTTTCTTTATGAAGAAGGAGTTATTTCCAAGGAAAAGTATATTAAACACCTTTTCCATTTTTTACTTCCGATAAAATATCTTTCGTAATTCAAAAATAATATTCGCCCTTTATTTTGTTGTTGTTTGAAAGAGTCTCAGATGGCGACAGTCTATTAGTAAACATTTAAGTGTAATATTAGGCTGAGTGTTAAGTATAACAATTGTCCAAAAACAGTCGCACTCTGTAATTTTTCATTCAGTATTTTTCAGTTACTCGTTCGGCAGACGAAATAGCTTGTGCGAACGCGCTTACATTTACTTTAGGTTTCGTCATTTTAAGTTTGACGTCGTCTTTCACTGTCATTTCCCTAAAATTATTTTCGCGGCTTCCGATTCGTAACACGCTTTGTTTGTTTCCAGCTACTTCCGGAAGTCTGCTTCGGCAAAGGTCGGTTCAGTTCGGTTCAAATTCTGTACAAATACAGTTGGCACATAGTTCTCATTCACTTCGCTGTCATATTTCGCTTCTCATATAAAAAATACGTCTGATTACAATTAGGAAGGTCCTGAACTTATACACATTTTACTGGTCATATAACGGCTACATACAGTTCCAATTGAATACTCCTCTTGTTTCACATTTATTAATCGCATTCTAAAATTAACCCTTGACAGCAAAATGTTATCACGTAACTCGCTCCATATCAATTTAAGATGCAAGTAAGATGTCTGGTCATAACATAAACCTTCCCAAGTCCTACTAAAAAGGTGTCCCAGGTTCGTGAAGAAATTAAGAGATTTCATCTTCAGAAAGATATACCCACCACTATCCGGATAGTAGTCTAGCATAATCAAAATAATGCAACTTATTATTGGTCTATTAAATTTACACTATTGTCTGACAGTAAATGAAGTTCGAATTCGCCCTATCTTTACAGATCGAAGTTGGTTAACAATGTGCCTTCTAAAGTAATGGCATATTTATAAACCGCCGTTTCCTGAATGCTTTCTCTTTGTATTCTGGTCACATCTTAAGACGTCGGCGACGAGATAATGGACTCACCTGAAATAGCAACAAATATAGAAACAGTTAGTACCGATGAGAGCGGCGGTCATGGCGCTGGGCCGACTCGGTTTTACATGGAACTTAAATTACATTTTATTTCAAATGTTCTCGTTACTTTTAATAAAAGAAGGTTCAGACGAAACGAAGAGACAGAGAATCGCGGTAGAAGTGCTGTGCCCATAAATAGATAAGAATCGTTGAAGATTTTTTTTTTATATTTGTAGTTTTATGGCAGACATTGGTTAGAACCAAACTCGTTTCTTTGTTCAACGGAAAGCATCAGTTTATTACTTGTGCAGTTTAATAGACAATGAAACGGACAGAAAATGCAAGCTAATGCCGGTGATCATTACTAATTTATGAATAAATCAATATATATATATATGATGGACTCTCCCCTCGATTTCGACGTATGAGTGCCCCGCCCGGGGCTGCCCGCGCGTGAAGTTGTAATTGCAAGGGTGGCGCAATCCCCAACAGCCGCTCTCCAGAGTCGGCATTGCTTGATTTCAATGACAAGTAGTAGTACAAGACGACTGAGAAACAATGCCGAGATAAGCAGACAGCACATACAGCATCTGGTATTCCTAAATAGTCACCCATTTAGTACTGGCCAGGCTCGACGCCGCTTATATATATATATATATATATATATATATATATATATATATATATATATATATATATAAATTATATATTCAAAGAGGCTTTTTTGTTGATGCGATTGTGTTAGCGGGTTATATTTCAACACACAATTAGTTAGTATGTAGGCCTAATATAAACAAAGCATACTCCAAAGTGAAAATTGAGACTCGTATGAAATTAAGTATGTTCTTAAGAATTGAGACTGCTTAATGTGAGCGTCCTATCTGACGACTTACGAGCCATACGTCTAGATAAAGGCAGTATTGTATACATAACATATGTCTGAAGCTCTGCAGTACAGGTTGGTTTAGGTGTTTTCTTTAAATGTGACTATATACACATGCTGCATTAGTGATATTAGGTAAAGGTAGTGCTGGATGTGTGATTTTTAGCACCTTAAATGTATGTTTTTTGTAATTGTTTTTCTAAAGCGCTATTGAGCCCATGAACGTACATTCAATTACATATCTCTACCTTAGCGATGGTAGACATATTTCCCTATTTAAATGCATCTTACTATATATATATATATATATATATATATATATATATATATATATATATATATATAGTCTAAAGAAGCTTTGAGTTATTTTAAACAAAAATACAAAAAAAAAGAAAAATGCAGTTTAAATTCACAGAGAAACTAACTAAATCCAAAATAGTGCAGACTTACCATTCGTTGGAAGATTCATAAATAAATAAAATATATAATAGTAAGTAAATAAAATAAAAAGGGGGATTAAGTATCTAACAGTGAAACAAAAACAGGAGACCTTAACGTAAGCATCTAATATTAACACGGGGATCATCAGCTGTTTACCATGTAACTGTTTCGGAGATTTAAAAACAGGACAGTTATAAGCATGGCTCTCCAATGGTACAGATCAAACAAGCATTTCCCCAATAATCAAGTGTCGAAATAATTCAACTCAAAATGTTACTTATATATACATAAATAAATGATAATAATAATCAAATAATAATAATAATATACTACCCTTAAGACTACCGTGTGAAATGGTAATTTACATATCAAATAAAATTCTTTATAACAATAGTAATACTAGTAATAATAATAATAATAATAATAATAATAATAATAATAATAATAATAATAATAATAATAATAATAATAATAATAAAATACTATCTAAACACTACACCCAAGAACCATTCTGCGATATGGTAGATAGAAATAAAATTATATAGGAATTAAAGTTGAATATATATATATATATATATATATATATATATATATATATATATATATATATATAAATTCCCGAAACAGTTTTTCATGGTAAACAACTGATGATCCCTTAAAATAGTGTTAGAAACTAACTAATATAATAACTGTAAAAAATAAATTGACTTACATGAGTAATTTTCCACTGGAAGACTTGAGACTATAAGTTTTTAAAAACTTTTTTTTTTATATAATTTTTTTTATATATAGTTTTAATGGTTGAGAAACTTCCGAGACTATATATATATATATATATATATATATATATATATATATATATATATATATATAGCGAGAGAGAGAGATGGTTTGAGAGTAAATGGGGTGTAGAATCTGTATGGTCCGTATACAATATTCACAATAAGCAATCTTAAAATTTAAAAGAAAAAGTATAAAGAATAATATGTCTTTCCAAGTCAGAACACTGCTGAAACTGGATTTTAATAATGAGAAATAATAATCTAAAACATACCTAACCCATTTCAATAATTGAGGAAAATATATACATATACACATACTTATATTGGCATACGTACATACATACATACACACACACGTATATACAAATAAAAATATACAAACCCCTCTGGGGCATAGACGTACAGACAGATAAACTCATCAATGCAAGGAAGACGGACGACTTATAGTAAATAAGCAGGAAAGAACCTGCCAAATTGAGAATGTTGATGTCTTATCTGAGAACAGGTTACAGGCAAATCTATTGGGCTTGCGAGGGAACACGACGAAAAACAATATAATTCTAATAATCGTAGAAGGACAAAGAATAGTTAATAAAAAATGGAAAAATACTGAGAGATTTGAGTGAAAGGGGAGACTAAGACTGAACAACGGACGCCAATAGTAAAAACAGCTGAAACCATAACCAGATTCCCGAATGCTGAGACACACACACATAAACTACCGAACATTAACCCATGATGTTGCAACAGAAAAATCGAAGCAGCATTACGCGATCCCGAGGCAACTGAAACTGCAAGAAATCTTAAAAACATTTCTGCCCACAAAAAAGGGATCAGCGTCAGCTCAGACCACCAAAAATAGTCGTGAACATTCAAACATGATGGAAGGGTGGAGGAGGGAGAGCACGAATCTAACCCCAACTTGTAGATAACGTAAATACATTTACAATTGTTATTTAAAGAGGTGAAGAGTGGTGAACATCTGAGGAGACTTCTCGTCACTCAGACTCCAGAGAACACCACACGTTATTGGCAGTGAGTAATTACTAATGCTGTCCTGGCTGAGAATAATATTAAGTATTATGATGTACTAGTAAATAATAAGAATAAGTACAAGAAAAAGAAACAAAAAGAAGAATAGGTCAGGTAAAAATGTGTAGCACTGTTTTTCTGCTTATTAAATAATTAAACATCTATTTACAGATTACACAAATCTATTGGTAATTATTTTTCTTTATTACCTTTTTTTCGTCGCTCAAGTAAGAATCAATCAAATGCAAAACTTAAGTGGAGTAGATGAATAGACGACCACTATCAGACAGGGGAGTGACGCTGGCTAAGTGGAGTACGACATGGAGTGACGACCTGTCAAGTTCCAATCCAGTCGGTTCCATAATACCATTTTCACTTTTGGATGTTGGGAACCACGATTTTCCCCCTCCTGAAAGAATATCGACAACAGAATTAAACCGGTCAACAAAGTTGTACCATTCTGATTACTACGAATTTACTTTGCTATTAGACATGCATGTCACTTGTCAAATTCAGACGATCTGGGAAAATGGTGTGTAATTGTTACGGTGTCGCTTGTGTATTGAGTTGAATCCATCTTTATAGATTTACATATATTATATGTTCATATATTTGAATGTACAATATTCACACCTCAACTACTCTACTGAGTATTACTAATTTTGAAATACAGATGCTTGGCGTAAGGAGACCGAATGTACAGTTGGCTATATTTAGTTTTATTTGGTTTTATTCAAAGAGTTGTTAATGGAGGTTAAATACATTCGTCTAAAATTCAGGCACATCCCATTCTTGTGAAGTTTTTGTAATATGTATTCTATATCAATGAATTAATATTCCCCACATTTCAGTATCTTTGTTTCAATTCAAGGGGCATAATATAGGCACTTCTTCTAATTTGAATACTCAAAAATTTCAGATTTACATTGAATTTTATGCATATTTGTCATACACACATTAGGAGAGATCATAGAATTTACATTACCTTTTCGGTTAAACGTTAAATTATATACATTATCAATAATAGTATAAAGTAGTGGATGTTGATCAATATTGGCAACAGGAATCAATACATAAGTGTAGTATCATTATATATACACATATATATATATATATATATATATATATATATATACAATAATGTATATATATATATATATATATATATATATATATATATATAACTTTTTATTTATACAAACATTATTGGTTACATATGTGCATACATGTTTCGGTTGCACTTTTTCCAGAAAGTCAACCTCATCAGACCAAGAATTTTCGAGAAATGCCATTTCTCGAAAATTCTTGGTCTGATGAGGTTGACTTTCTGGAAAAAGTGCAACCGAAACATGTATGCACATATGTAACCAATAATGTTTGTATAAATAAAAATGTATACTTATAAACAGCTCTACTTCTTATTGAGCACTTTTTATAAACACTTGAGTTTCTACGGATTTACATTTACAGAAACTAATACAATACATGTACTATATATGTATATATATATATATATATATATATATATATATATATATATATATATATATATATATATATATTTCATGCCTGTAACGAGGCATCAACATTAGGCAAAACGGTGATGTTTGATGAATTAATTCTACCTGCCCTAAAACAGGTATTTTTCTAGTTATTAATGGATATATCAGGTAAATGTAATGGGTTTTATTTACAGCTCATACAATATTGAAGACTCAATAACAACCGTTAAACATATTTGTTGCATGGTATATAAGTTTTGACTAAATCACAATTATTAGATGGCTATTCTTAAAAAAATAAAACCGGTTATTAAAAATGTTAATAGAATGTAGATGGAAATATTCTACTACTACAATATATGAAACTTATAGTAGTATACATTAAAAGTTTGTGTTTAGCTTTAAAATATTGAAATTCGTGTTTCATAATTAAAATTAAGTTAAAAGTAGGTTAATTAACAGTTAATGAACTAATTTATCAGACTGGTATTGAAGCATAAAATTGCGCATTAATAATTATTACAGTTGTATAGTGAAAATAAAATAGTTGGACAGTAAAATAATGTTTTAACTATGTCGAACGCGCGCCAAAGTTAAAGAGAGAAAAACAGTGTGTTTTCTCGACAATATAGGTACTTCTTAAGTGTTTACTGAAATATATTAAACATTTGTTAAATAAGTTAACTATTTTTTTTAGTTTATTCCTGTTAGTATTTCGAGGATAATGACATAGAAGTGATACGTTTACCGGTATAGACACGTTGTATTTAAATGATTTGTAAAAGAAGTCTCGACAATTAAAAAGAATAATCAGTACGAAACAGTAAGTATTTCTCTAAAAAAATATCATCTCCGGATAAAAAGGTATTGATCGTGACCAGCGAACATAACAATCAGAACCTATCATCCTAAGGAAAACATCACCAGCTTGCAACAACATTCGGGAACCTTCTAACTAATAACACTTGTTTCGATGCATAACTAATAAAAACCAAACCAATTTCGAAATAACCTACTTCTAACTTTAGATTGAACAGCAGAGACAGAAATCAATAGCCAAAGAAAAAAGATCAGAAAAAAAGACGAAACTACAAACACACTATTATCTTGTTCTTGGACAAATTTCCATTGCGTTGTTCAAAATAAATTTACAGTCGGCAACGGCGGAATTCCTCACCGGAATTTACATATCAAATCCCAAAGCAAAATCTTTGTTGGAAATCTCCATTTCCAATGTATAGATTCTTCATCGCCTTACACTTTAACTATCGACCATCGATGTTTTACAAGCAAAGCCACATTAGAATCGAATAATTAATTCTTTCATTGGTCGGATTGTAGCATTCTACTTCTATCAGCTAACTTAGTAGGGTCACACAAACTTTTACCTAGAAGCATTCCGAAATTCTTTTGGGTGACTTTTTATTTAAATAACGAGAACTTCTATAACTTGTGGAACCTATCAATTGTTTAGAAAGACAGCTTTCGAAACGAACGGTAGATTTCCAAAATGGAAGAAAGAAACTCACACTACCTTATCTTTATTTATATCACGTTAACTAGTTGTCAATTTTTCTTAGGAATTCCCCTTTTTCTCAATGGGCTAATAAGTAAAAGTAAAAGAACTGCTCATCAAAACGAACCTTTATTCATTTCATTTATATATCTGTGTTCTTTCTTGAATTTGTTCACTGACATCAAAGCGAAATAGTATCTTCAACTTCACATTCACATATTGGTAAACGTTCAAAATACAGTATTGCATACAAAATGTACAAACTCGATCAAGTAAAAACCATACTTAAAAATGTGCATATACATGTTGTCTTAATAATTATTACGATATTACGTTATGAGCTCTAGTTGTGTTGTACACTGTTGAGCTTATATATTGCCTTTTGCGAGCACTTAAAATAATCGATATACACACACACACACACACACACACACACACACACACACACACACATATATATATATATAGCTTAAGGAAAGAATAATAAACACTAGTTTATTACTGAATGCACCTTGCATTGAACAATTGAAATTTGAAATAAATTTGGACAATCGTCGCATATTTATCACTCTTTTTCTTCTATCTCTCTCTCCCTCTCTCTCTCCCTCTCTCTCTCTCTCTATATATATATATACGTAATATGTATATATATACATACATTATATGTATATATATACATAATATGTATATATATATATATATATATATATATATATATATATATATACACACATTTCATGTATCCACATACAATTCTATAAGGACATACACTTTTTTATGTATCAATTTTCAGTATTTACTTCAACAGTGCTCGATACTAGTTATATTGTACAATGTTCAGCTTATATATTGCCTTTTGCGAGAACTTAAAATATACACAAGCATACACACACACAAAAATATATATGTATATACATATACATAATGTGTATATATATATACATACATTATATGTATACATATATACATACATAATATGTATATATATATATATATATATATATATATATATACATATTACTATTTCATGTATCCACATACAATTCTATAAGGAGATACACTTTTTTATGTATCAATTTTCAGTATTTACTTCAATAGTGCTCGATACTTAATTAGAATTAGGTAGTAATCTATGAAAATATATTTATGGCAATTAAGCAACAGAGAGACTCCCGCGTTAAATCCGGGGGGGGGGGGGCACTTCAGGCTAAAATGCATTTTAGCCTGAAGATTCACTCCCGGGGATGAAACGCGTGGGTCTCTGTGTAACTTAATTGCCATGAATATATATTCATAGGTTACTATATATATATATATATATATATATATATATATATAATGTGTTTGTGTATGTGTGCGCGCGCGTGTGCTGTGTTATTTCTGTGAAATATAGACTTATTTCTGTAGGAACTCACAAGAGGAAAGTTCAATATAAAAAGAGAGCAATATTAGACGTTAAACAATTAACTCAAGCTAACATTCCAGTCATTTCACGTTCAAGTGCGATAGTCATTAGACGTATTTTATTGCTGAAATCACCAACCATCACAACACGTCTGATGACTGTCGTCCAAGCGAGATAAAATAAGGTATATGGTGAAATGACTGGAATATTATATATATATATATTTATATATATTTATATATATATATATGTATATATATTTATATATATATATATTTATATATATTTTATATATATATATATATATATATTTATATATATATACATATATATATATATATATATATATATATATATATATATATATATATATTTCGGCAGTAAGTCATTTCATATACACGCGTCGTTAAAGACCACGGAGTTTTTTTTCTTCGCTATCTTTCTTGTAAATTTCTCGACGCGGCGAGCGATTCGTCGGTGTTCTGGTGTCACTTGGTGGAGTATGCCACCTAATGTTGTATCGTGAACCATTCTTTAACACTTAACAACAAAGATAGCGAAGAGAGAAAACTCCGTGGTCTTTAAGGACGCATATGTATCAAGGGAGGCGCGAGAGCGCTCTATCCCTTAATAGACTTCAAAAATGGCCTATGCTAGAAATCTCATTTCTTCGATCAATCATAACTCAAAAACCAAACCTCCAAGTTACTTAAAACTTTGCACACATATCTTTTGTGATAGGTTCCATAAGTGTGTTGAATTTACGCATCATTAGTCAAAGCAACCAAGAGATCCAGAAAGGTCAGGCATCATTTTGTGATATCCGTATGTACGTACGTACGTACGTTTGTGCCACCCTGTATCTCATCAACTATTTGATGGATTCAGCTGATTCTTGGCAGAGATAGAGGATATAGGGTCTAGTTGATGGCATTTTAATTTCAGTGTACCATATACCTTAGATTTCAGGAAATTCTACAAACCCTTAAAACTTACCATTGTATTAAAGCATAGCCTTTAGAAAAGTAGTAACATTCCATAATAAATTACAGTATACTGACATAATAGGCCCTTAATAGGGTTAAGATGAAAATTCATATACACTAAATGTAAAAAAAGCAAGGAAATTCCCAAATGTTTACACTTATTGTCATTAAGGGTATGCGAGAACTACATGGCTATGTATTTTAACTATTAGGAATTTTTCTTCAGCGCACCTCACACACTTCATCCACTCATGCATAGAAATGTATACTGTACTGATGTTATAATTAAATGGCTTGGTTGATATGTAGTCATACCCTTAATTAATGACAATAAAAGTGTAAACATTTGGGAATTTCCTTGCTTTTGTACATTTAGTGTATATGAATTTTCATCTTAACCTTATTAAGGGAATATGATTTCAGTATACTGACATTTATCATGGAATATATATATATATATATATATATATATATATATATATATATATATATATATATATATATATAATTCATTTTCGTTCGTGCCGTGGTCTTATCAAGGGGAAGTGTTCGTTTTAGGATTTCTTACGCTGTCTACTGGGCTTGCGCGAGCTTAATTACCTTTGAATGTAATTTTCTTCTTTTGAGTAATTTTATCGAACCCCGAAGAAAAAATGGCCGAATACATAAGGTCAGTTTAATTCTGTTCGAATTGGATGTAATGGTTTGCATTACTCCTATCAGCTCTTAGAGACTCTGAATTCGGACATTATAATATTCAACACCAAGTGAGTTTTCTGAACTTTTCATATGATTTGTTTTCTCTATCGTATTTTATCGTTTTATTAATTAACATACACCGTAAATACACTTTTCACTGTTATCTACTGCATCGATAGCAAACGAACTTCCCTCCTGGATTACTATTTTCGTTTTTGGATCACCATTCACCACTTGGGTTATTTTTAATAAACCTCTTTGATATCTTGCCTGGAGCTATTTTGGACCTGTTGACTTGGATTAACTGTATAGTTTTCCTAAAAGGTATGTTTTGGGCCGATATATCTGATGTTTTATATACCTTTATGTATTTTTATATATTTTTTTATATATTTTAAAACTTTAATTGTTACTACCTGCAGTAATGTCATTGCAATAATGGTCCTCTGAGGAGAAGATTTTCTTTGAAAACTCATGAGTTAAGGACTTTAAAGAACTTTTCCTGAACATTGAATTGTAATAAAATTTGATTCGTACCTTATTTCATTCGTTCAATTCATCTATTGCTATTAATGCTCTATGCAGTATATTGAGCTTTATTTTTATTCGGATGTTCACTAATTAAAGATAGTAGGTGCCTCTTTTATCTTTTGTTGTATTAACCTTATATATATATATATATATATATATATATATATATATATATATATATATATGCGTGTGTGTGTGTGTGCGTGTGTGTGGTCCGTCTAATGACGTACAAATACTGTTTACATTTTTAAGAAATGACACAGGACACGTCTTCTTGATGGATGCTTTTCAACTCTTTTGCGTATTCGCAGCTGATAATTGAGACGCCACTCCGCAGACAATAAACTGACCACTACTGTCGTATCGCTGACATTCGAAATCACTCATTGATGAAGTGCGTAGCTTGCCATTCTCAAACGCAAGACTTAGAAGAGCATTTCAAGTAATCTTCAATGTGGTCCGATTTCAAATCTATTTCCTCCCTAGGGAATCGTCCTCCGCTTTTCAGGAAACTACGTCACAACATACGAATAACATTGAGGAGTCTCCTTCCGTTAAATCTGATCGAAGTATCATACCCTACTAAAGGTTTCTATAATTAAATATAATTGTTTTGTGTAGGATTTCAATCTGTTATAAGTAGTAACACTGGACTTGGTATGCATGAGCAGACCACGACATGGGTTTATAGGATTGTCATGTGTCACAATCATAATATAGTAACTTACACACGGTGTGGGCGATAACACATACGCTACGTCTAAACATTCCGTTTAAAAATAAATAAGATTTTTATTTCGAAACCAGACTGCAGAAGCGTATTAATAAAAAAACCAAAAGATTGTTGTCACCTGATATGCTTTCAACTACGTCCACCGCACCTCGGCGATTAACATACCTTTTTTTGTGCTAAAATAATACAATCCGTTAGGAACCGGTACACTTTAAGCTTTGATTTTTTGTCGAAAAAATAAATTATAAAACATTTCAGAAATTGTTAAGAAGAAGACAACGCTTCAACTTCCCTTGCCGCATTGGGGCTTGGGAGTCTGCCACTATTCCTTTTCAACTCTTATACGAATGCGTGTGCACCCTGACAAAAAGCAGCGGCCACACAAATACATTCACTGCCCCAAACAATTATCAGCTCGCGACCGTACACATTCTTACACTTACACCCCCTGAAATAAGGCTACACACAAATTCACACGCGTTTTAAATCAAAGCATCACATAAACGTCGACAATGTCGCACGCATATACACACTCATAAATAACAGACCGAAACACATACATACTTCCCAGGCCTTGCCTCACTTATTTTGGGTTAAGTAATTTAATTGCTTACTGGCTGATGCATCATAGCCGGGGAATGCCGTCGGGGCTGCCCAGGCTTTTTTTGCTAGGCCAGATTGCTTCTTTTTGAGGGTGCTAGCTTACTCTCCACGATTTTCCGGCCTTGTGCCACAGATTGCTGCGGTAGGAAGCAATTAAATACTGGGCCCACCTCATCCCGTATCGTCTTTCATTAACTTCCGTAGATTGAGTTGAGGAATCGGTCTCGACAATCAGTCCGGCAATATCTGAACCATTTCGGTGGGTTTTTTTCTGCTGGAATGAGGTATATATCCTGAGTAGTCCTAAGATTTGTACCTTCCCAAGCCTTGCCTTCCTCTTTTGAGTTGACTAAGTTCATTGCTTACTGCCTGAGGCACTATAGCCGGGGAATATGGACGGGCAGGCTATTTTTGCTAGGCCAGAGTGCTACTTTTGCTACTGGTTTGACTCTCCACCATTTTCCGGCCCTGTGCTACCGATTGCTGCGGTGGGAAGCAATTAAGTACTGAGTCCGGTACACCACGTTCAGTCTCTCATTAACTTCGGTTGATTGAAGGCGTCGGATTTAGGTAATACAAGTCGAGAATTCGTTCTCGACAATTAGTCTGGCAGGAACTGAGCCATTTCGGTGGTCTTTTATCTGCCGGGCTGAGATGTTGATAATGAGAAGTCCTAGGAGATACACCATACCATGCCTTGCCTCTCCTCTTTCGGGTGTAGTACATTTATTGCTTACTGCCTGTTTTACCCTGACCAGGGAAATCCGACAGGGCTGCCAAGGCTAATTTTACTAAGCCAGGGTATTCCTCCTTTAGTTGGTTTGATTCGATTCTTCCCCCACCTTCCCATCTTGTGTCACATATTGTTGGGAAGCAATTAAATACCTGGATCAACCTTAACCTGTAACTTCGGTTTATTGAGGACTTCTGGATGGGGTATACTGTCCTGGGTTGTCGTAAGAGTGCACCCTCCTAGGATTTGTCTTCTGTCTTTGAGGTGGAGTAAAGTCATTGATTACTTACTGAGGCGCCCCAACCGGGGGATGCTAACGTTTTTTTAGACTAGTTTAGCTAGGCCAGAGTGCTCCTTCTTTATGGGCGCTGGTTTGACCCTCCCAAACCTTCCGACCTTGTGTCACATATTGCTGCGGTGAGAAGCAATTGAATACATAGATCAACCCAAGCCTGACAGGAAATGGGTCATTTCGGTTGTCTTTTATTTGCCGGGCTGAGGCATTGGTCCTGGTTAATTGTTGTAGGTACAATCTCCTAGCCCTTGCCACCCTTCTTTGGGGTGGCGCAAGTTTATTTCTTACTGTCAGAGGCGCCCTGACCAGTGAATGCCAACGAGGCTACCCAGGCAATATTTTAGAGGGTAGAATGGTCGTTCTCTAGGGGACTGACTTAACTCCCCACCTTCCGACTTGTGTCACATCTCCCTGCGGTTGGAAAGAAGTAAATACCTCGAACCGCATTAGTCTTTACTGGCAGTCAAGACTGACGTAAAACGACTTTTGGTCTCCGTTGTATCATTTTTTTTTTCAATATATTTGTTTCTGTCTCTAAACGCCGAGTTCGTGTTTACCTTCAGAACCCTTTACTGGCCCACAGCAAACATACTTCTACGAAAATCTCTCGTTTCGACATTAAATAACCCAATATCATTGATGTGCCGTAACACAAAAATGAAAAAAAGAAACGTATTTTTTATCACTATTTGAAAACGCGGTTCTAATCTGTCAAATACCAAGAACATTGTAGTAATTTGGAGGGAATGTTCAAATTCATTAAGTTGAATGACACAAACTAAGTTCCTACATTTTGTCTTGAATTTAATAGTGTTAGGTCAATTTAACCCGCGTTTTAGTGATTTTTTAAAGTTTGACATCCTGTCTGAAATTCAAGTTGTGTATGATGTGCCACTGATAAAGTTACAGATGCTTGCAACCTTGAAATATAAGACGAGGGTGTCATTTAAAATTAATCCTTGAAATGCGTTGTCTAATGATCAGGACAAATGCAAATATTGCTGTCAGTAATTTTAACAAATGAAATAAAATCTATTAAATTGAACAGAATTGATAACTGAACGTTAAATAATTAATTACATAAAGTATCATCGTGTCTGTTAAATGATTACCATGTTGGGTTAAATCTTGATTCAAGTATAAAACGCAGAGATCAATTTACTTAAAGTTTAATCAAAACAAAAAGTTGAAGAAATAAAAACTGGCTGATGAATGTAAAATGGATTTTATTTAATAAATTTGATTGTTTAGTGCTACTAATATTAACAGTAAGCTTCACAGTTTGCCCGTCCTTATAGAGTTTGAGATACAATTTTTAGATAAGACTATTAATCGACATAACAGGCTCCGTCTGTCAGTCGTGTGAGCTTTTAATAGCATTGTCTTCAACATGACGCCCATATTGATCGAATATATCGTTAGAATACAATATATCTTTTAGTTTTTATACTCTTGAATTATCTGACCGACCAGTCTCACGATATTCGTCGTATTCACAACGTTTCGGCCGATGTAATCCTCGGCTTTTTGCAGTTGCATCTTTTCGAACATAGGAAGTAAATAATTGTACGGGGGACTGTACGCAATTTCGATTTACCTGATGAGACTGAACCCTTTCTGTCAGCCAAAGGCGGGTAGAAGGCTTACTTTTATTTCATTCTTAATTATTATCACCTGCACAAAGGATTGCATTTTCAACGTTCAAAAGACTTTCACTTTCAACCGAACCATTTACATTCTATAGTTTTGTCATAACTTCTAGTTGTTAACATGTTTAAATTACACCTATTACAGTTTAGTTAATATTATTATTTTAGCTTAGCATGATACCAGAAAATAACGGTGGTTTATGCGATCCAAACTCCTACTGTGATTGCACGTTTTAAATTTGATTTCTTTAAATAATGATATAACATGTGGAAAATAATATAAGCATTGTAACAGAATGCAATAATTACGAAAATACATGTGGACCCGTGTTTACATATGCGATTTTACTGGTGGGCAAGTGTACTAATACCATTGATTATCCTAGACATAAGGTTACTATCATTATATCTTGATGTTAATTTTTCTAACGGGAAAATTAAAGTGGTGCAAAACTTCTCTGTTCGTGGAATCTATTTTACCCGACATTAGACGGGTCTAGTGCGTATATCAATTAAACAAGTGTTCATGTGTAAATTAAGCATTCATTGATTTCGTATGAAACAGATGCTTATATTGTCTGCATTGGTTTCCTCGCTATCTTTCTACTTAGAATTCTTTCTAGAAAGACATCGGGTACTAACAGTAAGGACCGCGTGAAACGTTGCCAACAACCATAAGTGAAAGTGTTTCTGTAGAACGAACTGGATTCGAACTTGGCACACCAAGGGTGTTAGTCCGTGTCGTTAACCACTTAACCACCAACACCTCTCATATTGATATATTAGACTAAAAACAACGGACATAACTTTTTACAAACACTGATGTATAAAAGAGGAAATGTGTTTGTTCGTTGTCCTCTACAGAAATGAATATAGTATTATGTTTCGGATACTTTCTAGATGAGGATTGATAATTTATATGATTTTGTTCATTTAGACTACTCTTCTCATCTTGGTGGTTATTTTCAGAACAATAAGAACGAACTGGCTTCGAACTTGGCACACCCAAGTTGTCAATCTGTGGTTTAAAACACTTAACCACCGTGACCTTCCATTTGATATGTTTAATTATTAAAAACATTTAAGCCTTTTAAAATAAAATGTTCTCTGTCACACTGTAAAATCAATTGTTATCTAAATAAATGAAATAGAAGGCACTTTTCGACAACTACTTCGGAATTATATGGCTTACTTAATATTAGATTTTGGAACAATTGATTTTTAATTCGGTAAACGGTTATTTTTTTGCCACATCGATACGACTTATTACTAAAATACTCTTATTCATTCCATCTGGTGTATGGACGGTAAAGGTAATACCGTAAGTATACACGCAAATGGATATATTATTTATTATCATGTATTATTATTATTAGTAATATGATCCTCATTAATATATTTTAGCATTATTGGTATTTTATCTACAAAAACGATATTTTCATGCTGATATCATTATTGATATCATTTGTTCGCTCTCATAAATAAATAGTTTATGCAGCTTGTGTGCATTATGAGAAAATAATTTATGGTGAAAATATTCCTTCGAGGAGTTTTGCAACTCGACTATTTTTTTATTATTTAACAACAGAGAACTGAACTCATACTCATTTTTATTTTACAATTTTGTTAATTTTGACGATCGAATTTTGGAACATCTTCTGAAATCATTGCTTTTCCTCTGAGGGAAATAAAGTAAAAACGAATCTGAAATATCGGATATGTTGGCATTTTCTTGTGTTTATCCCTTTTTGGCATACCATTTCAGCAAATGGGAGAAGGATGAATTAAAAAAAAGCATAGTATTATTTCTAGTGTCAGCCGAAAACACGAACAATGAAAACAAATGATGAAAAAAAACATAATTGGCATGCATGATATCATATTAAACTGAAACTACAATTGTATATGTTTAGGAAATGATCCGATAATAGGCACTTTTTTTCTCTCTCTTTCTATCTCTCTCTCTCTCTCTCTCTCTCCCTCCCTCGGTATCTTTGTTTGACTCACACAAACAACAATGCACGGAATAAATAATAGTATATGGCCTGTTAACATTATATCTAAATTCCGATATATATATATATATATATATATATATATATATATATATATATGTGTGTGTGTGTGTGTGTGTGTGTGTGTGTGTAAAATACTAGTTAATTACAAAAATCATTTTATTAAGAAACAATTGTTTCTGCACATTTTTGTAAAAATACACATTCATGCAATACAAAATGAACCAACCATTCACAAAAAGGCTTTATCGGTTATCTGGCATCGCCCCTTAGTTCTTTCTTCCTGGATTTCGAAAGTGTGTACCGTTCTTTTTTTTCTTTTTTACTCAGTGTCAATTTATACAGGCATCATTTCTCATCGATTTCTATTTGTGGCCGTGTTGTCGTCTCGATAGCTCAATTCGTGTCGTATACTATTAATCGCTGCTACGTATCTCTCACAATGTCCTCTGTGTAGCTAGAACCCGTTGGTCGTTTGTTTAACCTGTACGTTGTTTCATTAAGTTATAGAATAAATGACGATAGGAAAGAGATTAGAAATGGAGGTTTATTAAGTAAAAACTATTAAGTAGATGCAGGTATAATTTACACTTAATTATAAATAAAGAAACTGTTATATACACCTAACTGACCTATTAGCTGGCTATAAATGCATAGTGTTAGATAAACTGCCAGACGAAAAGAGATATATATCAGTACTTATCGCTGCGTGCAAACCTCCCATTTGTGTCTTCTTTTTGAGTTTCCATCGAACCGCCTTTCTTCGCCTTCGCCTACATTACGTCACATCGGTGGGTGATGTAATGCGCACATCGTTTTGTTCATTCAAGGTTCTACTCTAACGTAGATACCCTAGATATTTAAATTGTTATGTTATGTGTATAAGAAACAGAGGTTTCTAATGATCATTAAATAAACAGACTGAGAATATCTCAACTTGAACTGGTGGTATAATTCGCGAAAACAGGGGATATTTTTCTTTCGTTGATTTCCAATGTATGTATTTTTACTAATCCTAAATAGTGAATTTCCATCGTATTATTTTTTGCGTTAATAATCTACCGATAGAAATGTTTAAAATGTATGTCTGGTCTTTTTTCATGTGAGTCTTCCACGTTGAAAATAAAATATATGTCTGTATACATGGTTTCTTTGAGCGATGAAAAAACATACCGCAAAGAATTATGCATTTTTAGTTATAAATAACAAAAATAGTAACATGAATCTGAATGGCCATTATTCACACACACACACACACACACACACACACACACACACATATATATATATATATATATATATATATATATATATATATATATATACAGGGCGTTACGGAGCCCCCCAAAAAGGAGCGCGCCCACGGAGCACGGTCCTTTTTGCTTCTCTATAGAAAGTATCTTATTTATATTATATTTATTATTCGATGGCATTTGATATCCGTCTCCTTAAAGGCGAACCTATAGTGTTACCAATATCAATGCTTAATTGCGTGTTCTATACAATTCTAAAGTAATGTACTATATTTTTTTGATCAATTCAGAGACTAGTGTAATATTTGTTTGTTTGTCATGATACCATCCTTCGAGGTATTACCTTATATTTTGGGTGGTTGTATAGTAATTGTTCTTTAGTTATCATACAATATCACATACATCACCTTCTACACTTTGAAGATGGTAGTTTATTATATGTTGCGTTGTCATCAGATATTACCTTCTTCTTTGGGGCGTAGTGTATTATAGGCTCGTTCCTCATTATGCCATCTTTCGAGACATTACTTCCTCCTTTAGATGCAGTGTAGTATATGTTAATTCATTTTTGTAATATCTTCTTAGGCTATCAAATATATCTCTCCGGTCGCACATATTATCTTCAGAATAGAGTTAATATATATTTCTTCTCATCTTTAAATACACTGAATAATAAAATGTATGGTTCAATTGGCATTATAACGCAAGTAGTTACAGTACCTATGTATGGCGATTTCTATATTTACCGAGATCCTACCCATTTATATAGAATGTTAGACGAAATACATTTGTGCAATTTCATGGAAAACACGCTAATCAATATTTACATGAGGGAGTATGTTACTACGATGGAAATGAATACGTAAATACGTATTCGTTTTATTAACGAAAATATAAAAAAGTATGTTTTGAAGCAAAACTCATTACGTTATTTACCGGATTATAAGAACATGCCCTTTAGTTTAAAAATGTAATCTGTTTGATGTAATTATTTTATGCTGTTTTTTTTTTACTTTATTAAACATGCACCTAGTTATTAAATCTTTTAGACGTACGTGAGATTCGAACTCAGTATTTGCATCGTGTCATCTATAGCGTTAGTTACGTATACTTGCGAATCACTTTTTTGTCAATCAACTACATGTTTCTATTTATATACGGACCCACTTGAAAAACGGAATAACATTTTTTTAACATGTTTTTTTTGTGTGAAGTTGAAGAGTGATCATTATCTTCGTTACATTTGATTGAGCCTAAAGTCATACCCTATTGGTTTTCAAAAAATAACTTAGGCATTTGCTGATGTTTTATAGGATAAGGTGAAAGTCGTACAGACGGACATACAATTTCTGCTATTTATATACAGATTTACAGCTTTATATATATATATACATACATATATATATACATATATATATATTTAAATATATATATATGTATATTTATATTAACATGTATATATATATATATTTATATGTATATATATGTATAAATATAGAGAGAGAGAGAGAAAGAGAGAGAGAAATAGAGAGAAAGAGAGATGTAGTGTGATACTCATGATTTGCTCTTAAGTATGTAAATAATGTGATTGATTTATGATTTCAAACGGCGACATTTTGTGTGAAATAATCCTTTATAATTTCGATTGTGATTTATTCGCCATATTGTCTCCTGCATTCATCATGTTCACAAGTTCGGAGTTGTGTAAATTTGTCAGCTTAATTAAGTGTGAAGTGAAATAGAAAAGATGAAGAAGCGAAATGGAAGCCGTATTTTCTGCCTCTTTGATAAATGGGATGACGAGGAAGAAAGTCGTATGGGTTTAACAAAAGCCGAACCGGTTCTTTTTATATAAAATTACTTTAGATTTTACATTATTTTCAATTTTACATTCTTTTCAATATAATACGATTAAATGACTGTTTTTCCTCACCACGCAACCAGATTCAGTCGTATCTAATGCTAGCAATGCATATCGCTTTGATCACATTGTGACCATTAGATTTGAAAATCATTCGTGGATCAACTTGATGCATCTACACGTACTGTTATGTTGGAGACAACGAAACAGCTGCCTGTGAATGACTATATCTATATCCATCTATCTATCTATCTATATATCTATCTATCTATCTATATATGCATATATATCTATATATATATATATATATATGTATATATATATATATATATATTTATATATATATAAATATATGTATATAGAGAGAGACAGATAGAGAGATAAATAAATAGATAGATAGATTGCGTAATCATCAAACATCGATGTCTGTAGGTAATTAATTATTCATATTTAGTTAGAATATATTATTATATAGCACCCTTTACTTAAGCTGGGCACCCTTAGTGAATTTAATAACAACGCGGTTTGCTGTTGTTGTTGTTGATCAGTCTTTGCTGCTTACTGTCTTGTCGACGTGGCATTTACAAAGTTAAATCTCTCTTAATTTCTAAGCTTATTTGTGGTGGCCGACAGGTAAGTCTCTTGACTGCGTATTAGTGGCGATTCATGATCAGAGTTCGCGCTTGCCGACCGTCGGGAATTAGCTTCCTGCACTGAAGATTGCGTCAGCATGATACATCGATGTATGTAGATAATACATTTCAGGACCGGCGGGACAGTTATAACAGTTGGGGGGGGGGCGCTCCAAAAAAGTGTGGGGATCCAGTGAAACACATGCATATATAACTTCATTATTGATGACCGTAATGTCAAAAAGTGTGTGGGGGGGCTTGATATATATATATATATATATATATATATATATATATATATATATAATGACAAACGGAAAACAGGTTAAAGTTCAGGAGAGAAACAAAAACCAGAGATTGTACCGGTTTCGTATGTGTTGGCGAACCTCTTCAGAAAAAGTGAAGACTTGGAAATAATTTTATTTTGAAGGCACACAGATAGTATGAGGAAAGGAGGATCCGATTGGACCATATGAGAATACTTTAACTGTCGTTGAAATTTGACAAGTAGGGGACACATTCTTCTTTGTTTCTAATTCTTTTTTTATATTTTTATTTATTTTCCTTTTTCTTTTTCACTTTCACACTTGTTGAACTACTATGGGGGGGGGGGCGATGGAGGAGAGGGTAAAAGGATATAAGAGGGAAGAAGACAGAGGAACTGGCCAGGATAAACAACAAATAGGAGTGGGCATGAAACTGATACACTGAAAGCGAGAAACCAAAGATTAATCTGAATGAATCAGTGATAGGGCAGCTAATTTATCACATATTAGTTTTTAAAGAGTAATAACAATCTTAAATTGGCAGTGTATATATATGTAAATATATATATATATATATATATATATATATATATATTTATATATATATATATATTTATATATATATATATATATATATATTTATATATATATACATATATATATATATATACATATATATATATACATATATATATATATATATACATATATATATATACATATATATATATATATATATATATATATATATATATATATATATATGGGGTTAGGTACACGATAATTCAGGAAAGTGAAATGCTGTGGTAGACAAATTTGTGAAAATGATGAACGAAAAACACGTTAAAGTGCAGGAGGAAAGCAAAAATATATAGAAATTTAAGAAAATAGAAAATGAGGGTTAAGTTTGAGAGAGATGTATTAAAATAATTTGATTACCAATGAGAGCTTGCTATTACCACTATTTAAAAAAATATATAGATATATAGATATTTAATCAGGGTCGAAGTTGTGTATTATATGGCATTGTTTCAGTGCGATCTTTGCTTAGTGCCTGCTTAGAGTATAAGAACCGAACCTGAGGTTGATGTTTGCTGGTGATGAAAAGAGTATAGTCGCACTTTCAATGCATTTGCAGCGTGAGAGAGAGAGTTCGCTTTTGAGGAGAGTGCAGTCTGAAAAGTTTAGATTGTGGGTGAAAGTGTTCCTGTGTATCACTAGAGCGTTAGTGGAAATGTCGTCTTTGACGTCCCGCTTGTGTTCGTAAATGCGAGATTTCAAGTTTCTGAAAGTTTCCTCAATGTAGAACAACGGACATGCGGCACATTTTATTTTGTAGATGCTGGCAGAGGTCGAGGTGTCTTTGGGGGAGGTCGGGAGCGGGGTTTGGTATTAAGTAGATCTTTAAAAGTTTTTGAGGTGGATGTTATTATATTTATGTCGGGTTTAACTTGTTTCTATAGGGAGAGATATAAGGGGGTGTTGGGGAGAACTATGTAAGATTTATTTTCTTTCGTTGTGTTAGTGTTATTTGTGTTGGTTATTTTGTGAGGAGATATTTTTGTGGAGTCGGTCTTTTTTTGTTTAGATGTTGAAAGCTTTTTTGTTTAGCGTTAAGGATGAAGGATTGAGGATATTTTAGATCTTGTTAGGTTTTTTTAATGTAGGATTCTTCATTGTGGAGATGGGTGAAGCTACACATTCTAGGAGCTCTGAGAAACGATCCTATGATCATTCCGGATTTAATATTTTAGTTGTGGTCTGAGTTAAAATGTATATGGTCATTTTTGTTAGGTTTTTTCCTAAAGACTTAGAAGTCCAGGCTATTAGGGGTGTTGTGAAGAGTGATGTCAAGGAAGTTAAGGATGTCGATAGTTTCAGCTTCGGAGATGAAAGAGATGGTGTTTTTTATTTTATTGAGTTTTTCGACTATGTCTGGGAGATTAATGTGATGTGGGTAAATAAGCAATGTGTCGTCTATGTATGTACAGTAGTGGGAGTTCTTCGGTAGAATTGATTTGAATGGACCGTTCTCTCGGAATTCTAGGAAAAGACAGGCGAGGACTCCGCTGAGAGGAGAGCCCATGGTTAGACCAAATCTTTGCTTATATAGTGTATTGTTAAATGTAAAGTGGCATTGTTGTGTTATTAGATGGCATAGTTTGATGATTTGAGTGGTGGGGAGGGGCAGGTTAACTTTGGATTTGATAAGATGAACTTTTAGGAATCTGAGGCATTAAGATATAGGTACGTTAGTGTAGAGAGATTTAATATCTAAACTGGCCATAGCGAGTTTATTCATGTTGATATGTTGGAGTCTTTGTAGCAGGTCTCCGGATTTTTTTAGATGGGCGGGACTAATAGAGCCGTGAAGGGGGGTAAGCATTTCCGCTAGTTATTTTGCTTGTTTGTGGAGTGTCCTGCCAATGCCCGATATGATAAGTCTCATGGGGATGTCATTTGTGTGTGTGTTTGGTAGGCCATAAAGTCTTTGAGTTCTGAGAGGAATTCTAGGAAAAGACAGGCGAGGACTCCGCTGAGAGGAGAGCCCATGGTTAGACCAAATTTTTGGTTATATAGTTTATTGTTAAATGTAAATTGACATTGTTGGTTTATTAGATGGCATAGTTTTATGATTAAGGTGTTGGGGAGGGGGAGGTTAACTTTGGATTTGATAAGATGAACTTTTAGGAATCTGTAGCATTAAGATATAGGTGCGTTAGTGTAGAGAGATTTAATATCTAAACTGGCCATAGCGAGATTATTCATGTTGATATGTTGGAGTCTTTGTAGCAGGTCTCCGGATATTTTTAGATGGGCGGGACTAATAGAGCCGTGAAGGGGGTGGGGGTAAGTATTTCCGCTAGTTTTTTTGCTAGATTTTGGAGTGTCCTGCTAATGTCCGATATGATAAGTCTCATGGGGATGTCATTTGTGTGTGTGTTTGGTAGGCCATAAAGTCTTTGAGTTCTGAGAGATAAGGTTAAGCGTTTAAAGGTTGACCTCTAAAGACCAAACGTAACCATCCTTCAACCTGACAGCAAAGAAGGCACTGTCAGACTTATAGGTGAGTATATGTTTGTATAAGTTTTTTTTTTATTTAATAGACACGTTACGTGATGATTCTGTATTGTAAATTAATCAATCTCTGCTCCACTCATAATCGATTATTTACCATAAAAAAACATGTTCATATTTACTTTTAAAAATCAGTAGAATCGATGTATTTAAGTATATTTGTATGCAAACACTTTTCAATTGCTTACTTTTAAAATAAAGAAAATATGTAAAATATGTACTTTCTTCATAGAAACAGGAATGAAAAGAAACGGTGACACAGTTGAAAGGAAGAAAAAAAAGATTGCCGACGGATGAGACGACCGAAATTAATTCTGTATAGAAATGTACTTTTGCAGCGATATGTTTCTGTGAGGAAAATCGAACCACGTTTATTTATTTCTATTTATATTCTGCTTGTAGACCATCACTTTTCTATTCATTTAGGCTATTTTAGTTTATTTCTCAAAGGCAATAAAATGCTTTACAAAATTAGCTGAACTTCTTTTGTTAATTCATCCTTCAAACTTATTTTGAGATATCATTACTGTTGAACGATTTACTTCTTTGCTATTTAACGGTTTGCCCTTGGGTGCACGTATTCTTTTTCAATTAATAGACCATGATTATTACGACACGATACTATTGAACCATTCAGATAATGAACGTGTATCAACTGTTATGTTATCTTAATGTATATTATATACATATTAAGGACAAGACGAACATACAACATAGGATTTAAATGTACCTCGGTGGCTATCACTTATTTAACTGCTAGAAAAGGAAGGAAGAACATTTCTAGTTCTTCTTAATTGAAGAGTTCCAGTGGGGGATGTAACTAGGGGCATAACATCACATCAACGTTGAAGATTGTATGTATTTATGTGTGACCGTTTGCGAATTCTATGTGTTGTTAGGTTCCAGGTTGACGTGTATTAAAGGTATGTGCATATAATAATATGAATAGTATGAATGCGTCTCTCTTTATCTGTCAAATATACCTCCTCTCTGATGAGAGTTACAATGTTTCGTAAGTCACAGTCAAATAAAATACTTGAATATATCATAAAAATACTTTGTTATCGTATGGAAATAAAAGATGATAACATCACAATGTAATCCTATCTCGTCTCCTCGGCACCTTCCGTGACTGAGGAATTCAATACACGTGCTCTTCAATGGAGATACATTTTCGCTTGAAATTAAAGTTTCACAACACCCCAAAAAAGAGAATATTCTGTATTTTAGAGAAACGATAATTTATTAAGCTGTTGACGTCACCTTCTTTTCTACTAGCGACAGAGTGCATACTCTCTGACCCCATGACCCTGGTTTCCCGTGTATGTGTTAATATTGACCTGCCAATCAAAATGATGAGATATACACAAACAAACATACTCTTTACAATGTAACACATCATATTAGGACTGGTAAATTATGGTTATCAAAACATCAAAGCCTTTATAGATTATTCTGAAATAACTCAATTCTGTTTTTACTGATCCCGGTCATCTTGGCTATATCGTTAACACTGAATTCATGCAATGACACGCAAGAAGACGTGCAGGTCGGAATTGGACACCCTGTTATACTACGGCGTTACGCTAGATCTTCTCGCAACATTTTTTTATTTCTCATACGCATAACCATTAAAATATGTGCTTTGCCGACACGTTGTTGTAGTAAACACAATATATAATACATAATAAAGGATAATAATGGATTCATTAAGGTTTTATAATTTACTGCTGTTTCATGGGAGCACCAATAAGAAGAAAGGTGTATGAAGCTAAATGATCAATGTAAAAATAATTAATAACAGCTAGGACTAACTTCTGGTTATCGCCGATACCGTGAAACTGCAGTAATATTTTACAGTTTCGTACATTTTACTATCATTATTATTGATACAACTCTATAAAATATAATATCGAGGATTAAACTGTTCAACGCCTGCTATTAACCTTTTGAAAGTTTTCTGTTTTCTGTTTCTCTTTTTGGTACTCCTATGGCTGACGCACAATGTTTCCGTAACTTCGCGTCGTTAACGTTCAGCCAGGTCTCGGAATCGCCCCCGGGGTTAATACTAGCAACATAAAGAACAAAAAGAAATAAAAGTCTTGCTTTGAAAGGTATACATTTGCTGAAAGTTTTTGTATTCATTTTTATTTATTTAATTTATTTAAAAATTGCATATTATTTTGTATTTTTAATTTATAACTTAAAATATTATTACACATAGGTGATTCTTCATGAAATTTGAACAATCTCTTATCCAAATACGCACCAACCATCCACACACATCGCCCAGACTTGAACTAACATTGAAACTGTCGTCTATACACATTGACGTAAATTTTTTTATCTTCATGGGAGATTCGCCCACCCCCTGCGATTTATACAAGCAAAATTAAGCTAAATAGGGAAAAGGGTATTGCTCTGAAAAAGATATATCTATCGAAAGTCTTAGTCTTAACTAAAATATAAATAATGTTATTCATTTTTAAAATGCATCATTGTTTTGGTTTTTCAATTGTTGATATAACATATTTATATACCTTAATGATGCATTATAAAATTACCAGTTTTTTTCCATTAAAGTACGCGCAACCACGCATGCACATCGTTATGAAGTAACTTCACATTGTAACAATCATTTTAGCACATTGACGTATATTTTTCTGTCTCTACTGGAGGTTCGCGTCCCCTAATATTTATAACAAAACAATCAAGAAAAAAGAAACAAATATTTTGCTTTGAAAAATATATATAATTTGTAAGCCTAAGCTCTGAATAAATAAATAGATTATTTTATTCATTTTAAAATACCATCATTGTTTGACCTACTCAATTTCTAATATAAAATATTTATACATAATATGTGTATAATTTGTTATTCAAATACGTTCCCACAACGCATACACATCGTTAATACCAGCACAATGGAGTAAATAAAGAAGAAATGTCTTGATTTGAAATATATATTTAAAAAAAGTCTTAGCCTAAAACATAATTTATTTTCAATTGCATTATTCTGTTGGGTTTACAATTTCTATACGGTGGAACTTCGGTTGTCGAACATAATTCGTTCTTAAACGCTGTTCAAAATCCGTTCCATATTTCCCCATTAAAAACAATGTAAAATAGCTTAATATATAGAGTACGTGTTGTCTCTACAATGTCAGCTCGGTTGTCGAACATAATCCGTTCTGAAACGCTGTTCAAAAACCGTACCATATTTTCCCATTTAAAAATCATGTCAAATAGCTTAATATATAGAGTATCTTAGGTATGTAATGGCCCAACAAGTTGTCTCTACAGTGTCACCTCGGTTGTCGAACATAATATGTTCTGAAAGGTTGTTCGAAAACCGAACCATATTTTCCCATTAAAAATGATGTAAAAGAGATTCATATATAGACTATTTCTAGGTTTTTAATGGCCCAAAAATTTGCATCGACAGTGGTACCTCGGTTTTCGAACATAATTCGTTCAGAAACGCTGCATAAGAGACTAATGCGTTCCTAATAAGCATGTGCATGTACATTTCATTATGTATTTAAGTATTCCTCAACTGCCCGGATCAAGGTTGCTTTGCTACTCTCAATTTTTTAAATTTGATCCGCTGCGAAATAATCAAATATTCATTTTTCTAAAATATAATGCCTATATATAGTATATTTTTCATATTTTCTTGGTAAATATATAAACATTGTTATTGTTTTCAATACTTACAATAATGAATAACACACACACATTATTTTGTAAATACATTTATCTCTTCTGAACTTTTCATTAATTTAGTGTATGTTTGTGTATGTTTTGCTCATTTGACTACACATTTTGTAATATTTTATTTTTAATTTGTACAAGTTTTTAAAATATAATTTTCTAAGAAAAACAGCTTAAAATATACACCCAGATTAATTAAAAATAACAGGTTTGGATTTTGAAACAAATATGCAAAAAATGGAAACGTTTCATCAGTCGGTATACTTCGGTTTCAGTCGGCGTCGGTCGGGAATTAAAATGTTAACAACTTGAACTTTTTTTTCTAAATCCCGATTGTTCCAGATCCGAAGCGTTCATGAACCGAGTTGTGTACTATGTTAAAATAATACCCGTTCCTAAGTTTATATTTGTGCGCCTTTAAAATATATAAAAAAAAAGATTTAGTGTGCCCATTTTACTCACATAGAATATATATTTGAAAATTCATAATGATCCGTTCATTAGTTTAGGAGAGTATCCTGTACATATAAATATATAAATATATGTACATACCTTACTTCATGCACAGAGATATCGAAATGTATACGTAGTCCTACATCAAGAACATTTATCAGCGACAATGAATTTATTTCAAGTAACACGCGAGTTCACATTAATTAAACAAGTTGTAATTTTCTTTACTACAAAGTCATAAAATGCTGACGCAATGGCTCAAGAGTTTCTTTTTTCTATTGTGTTATATTCCAATCTAATGTAACTTTGCATCTTGTCAGTCGGGGGAAATAACAGTATTTATTTCATTCCACCATTGTTGATAAGTCGGTTAATTGTCGGCGGTTCTTGCGAGGGAATGCTTCCGAGGATGTAATTATTCTATCATTGTATTTCAGGAACTGAGTCGCTCCCATCAGAGCACGAATAACATTCTGAAAGGAGGGAAAACAAGTTTGCCATCAAGAAAGAAATTTATTTATCAAACTAATTCCAGGCTGATCCCAAGCGATTAGTCTTACTCGCAGCTGATAAGTTCTTATTTCAGCTGAACTTTGTTAAGGATGTATGTGTTCAATGCCAACATTTTCGAGAAGCTTGTTTGACTGTAACTTTTTCCTTAACAAAAGCGAGGCTGGTGTGTCTACGATGATTCAATCCATTTCCTGCATCAATTAAAAGGCTGTTTTAATGTGGGAACGGTGCTACAAAAGTCTAGGGATGTTGCTAGTTTCTCGCGGTCGATGTGATAATGTCTTGGTCACTTTACCTAAGGCCAGTAAAAAATGAAATAAAACTCGTGGGACAAGATGACAATATAATCGTATGCTAAAATATATATTTTACACATTGCTAATTAAAAAAAAAAAAAAAAATTAATGGAGGGTAAAGGCGTGCGTGTAAAAAAATATTAAGTCTGTCCAATTGGTGAATGTCCGTAGATTAGATGCCCGGTGAAAGAGATTTAAAGATGGACAACATTCCCCTTTTTCAATTATTGGCCAACCCTCGTACACACTCATCCATTACTTTTTTTT
>OY744540.1:87468735-87473735 GCA_963556195.1 Sepiola atlantica
AATAGTTCGAGGTTTTTATGTGTTTTACATACCAAATGATAACTAAGTTCTTGATTTTCTTTTATTTAGTACATAATCCCTAAGGTTACGATGAGTATTTAGATTAAACAATTTATTTCCAGGTTTTTGCTTTCTTTGCCTGTTCCACAAATCTTTATGTTCTGTCCATTTTCTTGTTAATATTCTGCTAGGTTTTAGAGGGGTCAACGTATCCGAGGTTGAAAGAGAGAAAAAAGGGTGTTTTTCTGTCTGGCTCTGTCCAGTCATCTTCGTATACATCCGCCGAAATGATTAATGTTTGTTCCTATTTATGTTTCGCTTTGACATTTATTAAAATCTACATTTACTTAATTTCATATTTTGTTCTTTTCCGTTTGAAATTGATGAAATCAGTAATAAATTAATGTTTAATTTGAGAACTTTGGATTCTGATAAACTAATTCAAATTGTTATTCTACAAAGGGGGTGCTAGTTAAACTAGTTGACTAGAATAACATTACCCAGTTGTATTTGGAAAGATACATATAAAAATAATCATATCCTTTTTTTATTAATCGATTTAATAAGTTTGGAAAACATTAACAGAAAATGTATGTGAGTATTGAATTTGCAATGTCTTTTAAAATAACATATAACCGCAAATATCAACAAATTGTGGATAAACTGTTAACCAAAGATCGAATTAATATCCTGAAAATGAAAGCAAACGTATATGTCTACAACCTTGGAAGTGAAAGATATGAGAATAACTAGAAAAGCAAAGCAAGTCACTTAATAATAAGGAACCATTCTAAGTTGAGACACAGCAACACATTTCTGTAACATATGGACATTTGAAGAAAATCTATGAAATATTCAGGGTTTACGAATGAATAAGCGGCAAACACGAACATAATACAAATAAGACAAGAGCGTGGTGGGATACATGTTTTACCATTTATTTGGTTCATATGTGTAGTTTCTTTTTTTAACTATTCGTTTTGGTATACATTTTTATTTAAATGTATTTCGCATTTAAACCTTGGTATTTATAAGCTGTGCGAAATTTATTTCATAGTCACCATTAAAATTAAACCAAATTAAAATATTAATTAGTAAATATCTCGAGACAAAATTTCTTTATATTGATAGTTCAAAACATCAGAATTAGTTCGTATTGGCCGATCACTTATCGATATTTTAGACAATCTAATTAAAACGTTTCACTAAGCATCGGCTAGTTTATATTTTTGCATTCATGACTATCGTCTTTGCAAGTACACAAACATGCACATAGGGCTATTTAGAACAAGGGGCTTAAGTGTTCAAAACTTACTATTGATTAGCGACTGTCTACAAGTTCTGATAAACAAGTGAACATCAGAAAATGTATATTTGAATATACGTTAAGACGAAACAACACGAAGACGAATTAGAAAAGAACCAATTATTAAAAATGGAAAAATAACATACTTGTACTGTACTTGTTATTGAGCACTGTTTATAAACACTTGAATTGCAACGGATTTACATCTACATAAATTAATACAATATATATATATATATATATATATATATATATATATATATAAATATAGCTTTATGCATTGAGGTACTTATAGGGAAACATTTGCTATATCGCTGATATAGTCTATATAAACGTAATATGCAATCAGAATTTCCACATTATGTAATTCCTAATGTTGGCTCGCCCGGAGATTATGCTTTTTTAATTTTTCAGACAATAGACATCATTTCATAGCGGTAATTATAATTTGCTTTGTATATTGCTTTGGAAACTCTATGGGGTAAACAATGGCATATGCTTACACACAATGCTATCGTCTCCTATAGAAGCGTTTTATTTTATTTAATGTCATGTTCTGGTTAGATATTCATAAAAAATGCAAATATTTGAATTTATTTTTGTCATTGATACTGTCTAAGTTTGTTCTTAGTACAAATCAGATAAAAATGTAATGCTTTATCCTAAACAGAATAGTTGTGTGTCTATTTTTTTAGAGTCAGTTGTGCATGAAACAAGAAATGGAATTGACTGTCAGAGACACTTTTCTTAGAAATGGCTCAATACAATTTATTATTTACAGTCACGGGAAACAGATCCATGGGAACATTACGAAATTTGTTTTTCTTTGTTTTCTTTCCGCAAATATTTATTCTTTAACCCTCGAATCACGCTTCCAGTAGCTCTTTAGTCTGAAAGATGAATCGGGTAAAAAGATAAATAAAATATTCGCGGAATAAAATAAAGGTAAATATAAATGATGACTGCCAATCAGTCATAATAGCAGAGTTATTTGTTTAGATTCATTTGTGTGATCATAAACAAAACGAAAGAGAGAGATGAAGAGAAAGAGAAGAGAAAGAGAGAGAAAGGAAGATATACTAAGAGAGAGAGAGAGAGAGAGAGAGAGAGAGAGAGAGAGAGAGAGAGAGAGAGTAGGATAGATAGAGAAGATCCATTTTTATTGTTTTTTTTATCTGGTAAATGTTTCGAAAGATAATGACACCCGGAAACTATTCGCCAATTTATGCTTTTATTGCGTAATAACAGTTGCTACTGATTGCATTTAGGCTAAATCAAGTCACCTGAAACTTCTACTCTGTACTCTGGCCTTTTGGCCAAGATCAAAGTGTAGTATCTGTTCCGATGGATACTGCACGCTATAGACTGGTATTGTCTTGGCCTTCGGGGCTTGATTTACACCAGTCTATGGGTCTGTCCTGTGCAGTTCTAGGAGATCCACCCTCCCAGGCTTCGCCTCCCCTCTTCGGGGAGGAGTAAGTTTATTGCTTACTGACTGATGCGCCCCTACTGGGGAATGCCGACGGGGCTGCCCAGGCAATTTTTGATGGTCAGAGTGCTCACCTCTCGAGCGTTGGCTTTTCAACCCCCACTTTCCGACCCGACCTTGGGTCACATCTTACTTGTGGGAGTAGGATTAAACTGGCCTTGTGCCTAACTCCTAGAGAGGAGTAAATAATACTCTGGCCTTTTGGCCAAGATCACAGTGTAGTATATGTTCCGATGGATACTGCACCCCATACTGGTGTTGTCTTGCCCTTCGGATATTGATTTACGCCGGTCAATGGGTCTGTCCTGTCCAGTTCTGGGAAGTCCACCTTCCAAGACTTTGCCTCCCCTCTTTGGGGAGGAGTAAGTTTATTGCTTACTCTCTGAGGCGCCTCTACCGGGGAATGCCGACGGGGCTGCCCAGGAAATGTTTAAACACGACTTTCCCGACCCGACCTTAGGTCACATCTTACTTGTGGGATTAAGATAAAAACTGGCCTTGTGCCTAATTCCAGGAGAGGAGTAAATGAATACTCTGGATTTTGTTTTACTTGGTATTTTGGCTAAGATCAAAGTGTAGTATCTGTTCCGATAGATACTGCACCCCATAGACTGGTATTGTCTTGGCCTTCGGTGCTTGATTTACGCCGGTCTATGGGTCTGTACTGTGCAGGTTTAGGAGGTCCACCCTCCCAGGCTTCGCCTTCCCTTTTTGGGGAGAGGTAAGTTTATTGTTTACTGCCTGAGGCGCCCCTACTGGGGAATGCCGACGGGGTTGCCCAGGTAATTTTTAATGGCCAGAGTGCTCACCTCTCGGGCGCTGGCTTTTCAAATCCCACTTTCCCGACCCGACCTTGGGTCACATCTTACTCGTGGGAGTAAGATAATAACTGGCCTTTGCCTAACTCCTGGATAGGAGTAAATCAATACTCTGTACTCTGTCATCTGTGCCCATTCTATCTGATCATTCCACAATTAGCGTAACAATCCACACGAGCAAGAAAGGAACGGACATAGCCTCTTATACGTAGATTATTTTAAGAATATTTTTTTCATAGTAAAGCATGAAGCCACAGGAAATATATTTCAAATAAGCTTGTGATCAAATGAACGTCAAGGTTACGGAGCATCTTAGAAATATATGGACGTATCTTAAATAATTTAAGTTGGATAGTATTGTTCAAGAGAACATTTAAACAAATGTATAGAAATCATATTTAAGTCTTAAGATTGAACCTACAAATATATGACATGCCTGACAAATCATCAATAATTATATTTCAAATGTAAACGTGACATACCGACTGACAGACATAGATGCGTTAAGTCCGGATGCTTACATGAAAACTATTCGTTCTATTATGGAAACTAGTTTGTCTAGCACACCTAGTTTTAAAATATGTTTTCCAGTGCTGAACGCCTAGATCGAATGGTTGCATGGCCCGTTTGTTATTTCTGTTATAAAATATTATCATAGAATAACCTACAAATTTGGTTTTCATCATAATGCATGTCGGAGGTTTCTATTGGCTTAATAAGATACATTACTTTGTCGAAGCGATTTTCACCTGGATCTCAGTAGCAGATAATACAATTCGGCGACTGAAATATCACAAAGATTTTGGGTTAGATACCTTTTTAACGAGATGGCTATTTTAATTTTTTCACTAAGCAGTTGATGTTTAGTTGCGGTGATATGCGAACGACGTGGAGATGTCACTATTGAAAATAATTATAATCAAGGGTCACTAGCATTCGTAGTTGTATCCATCAGAGTGTGTCATTCAAACTGAATTATTGATTTATTAACTGGATGGAATCACATCATCATTCAATGATTAATACCAATCGAACTTCCAACTGAAAGCAGGGGAATTCAGAAAAGTAATGACACGGAAGCCCAAGATGAATCTACGCAGACGAACACAAAATAAATAAACACTATATTAACGTGTTGCGTTAACACGCATATATAACATCATTATTCATTATATTCAATCCTCTCATAATATTTATCTTCATTCGCTTGAAAATATATTTATCTCATGAACCCTCATTTTTTAGATGCGTTTACCCTTAGATAATGGCGGCTCATGAGTAAATAAAATATAGGATTTGCTAATATAGAAGCTATAATTAGCGTAATTAAATTGCATTTTCAGATAAGTCATCGCATCACTTTGATATATTCTCTTTTCTGACTGCC
>OY744540.1:87478735-87486235 GCA_963556195.1 Sepiola atlantica
ATTAAATGTCTGACGAATATTTGAAACGAATGCAGACATTTTAAATTATTACAACGGGGTTTGTTTATTAATTTGAGCAGTACAATTTTGTTTAAAGCACTTGAAAACGTATGATAGAAAAATAGTTTTTAGGATTTTATGTTAGTATTTCACCTAATTATTTATATTGTTTTAGAAATATTTAGTGGAGTATATACACGTGACAACGCAAGGGATAGTCTCACAAAAATAACCTTTGCAACTAAAACTTTATGTTATATGTATGGTGCAAGCTCGAGTGTGGAGGAAGAGAGAGAGATGTGTTGGCATTGCTCGTGTTGCAAAACATCTGTTGTTCTTATTTAGCCGATTCTACAACTTTCACCATATAGTTATGTGATGTTTAGGCGAAGAGAAAAGATATCGTTCTTAGTTGTTGTCGTATTTGCTACACCTGCCGTTGTCTTCCCAAACACAGTAATCATCTGTGGAACAGTAATAAGCGTCTGCAAAGCTTCTTACTTCACGAAAATAAAAGATTAGAATATATTTTTTTATTGAAACGCGCGTGCGTCGTCGCCCGAACTGCTTTTGTTAGGTCGCCTGTGATTGGTTTATTCTCGACGCGCCACAGGCATCGTTATAACCAGGGGTTGTTATAAATAAAGCGCACCTAACGTCTGTTCTATATATGAAAACTAAATAGAATGCTGCTGTTTATTAATTTCATATTTTACAATTTTATATTTTAAACTCTTACAAAAAAATTTCACCGTCTGAAATCATTAAATTAATGAAGACTTGTCTAATGAAATCAAATTTAATTAAATAATTCATAAAGTTAAGAGAATAAGTTTGCAATTGACAATAATAGTTAACAGAAAAACGAGAAAGAACTAATAGTAAATACATAACTGTTTCCTACGCAAAGAAGATTTAATATTCTATCGACCTGCATATCTTTTATGTTTTGCAAAATGTTTGCTTTTTTCTCAATGTTATCGCTATCTACAAAGCTATGGTAATTATACATTCACGATGGCTGCAATATAATTGACGTAAACATTCGATGCAGTATGTTTGATGATAGAAAAATCTCAAATAAAACAATAATAATAAATGTCACCAATCGCTTTAAAATTTAGGTGTTTTTTTACGAAGATAGAAAATATGTTGGCAGTTGTAGAAGAGAGGTGTGTTCTTTCAGTCTGATTGTTTTTATATATTAAAGAACCTTCAATCGAAATAACTATCAAGTAGTTAAAAACTAGTACCGTATCTTCAAAGAAATATGGGTTGTAGTGGAGAAGAGATCCGCACGGACTAGTTTGCGAAGTCGAGTTTATAATTTATCCACGCAAGTAAGGCTTTTCTTGAACAACATCTTTAGAAAAGGCAGCAGTACTCAACGTCAGAACGTGTTTGACTGCTATATATATAGGAGTCGCATCAGAGGTTATGCAGTTTATGAAGCGATAGAATGATCAAACCATTTTCCCAGTATCATTAATTTTCCATATAACTGTTATACAATAGACGCCCCTCCTCGAGAGACGATGAAATTATGCACCAAGTCACACAATCGCAATAAGAAAATGCAATGGGTAGTTAGCTGGGGAGTGGATTGAGAGACAAAAGACCGGACATAGAATATTCGGTATGACTAAATATATTTACGAAGTCAGAGTGTTTTTCTGACAGTGAGAGTTTTACGATATAAGGGCGGCTGTTAGTTGGTCGGAGAGAACACAATCAGATTGGTTAGATCAGGAAGGACCTTAGCAGACCATAGATAAACTCACTCAAATCGAGAAATGGTGATGTCAGTTGCCGATATACTTTAATTTGATTTATATGTCGTCGCTAGTGTATGTTTGTCGGTTTCCGTGACTTTGCATATGTCTTTCTACAGCTGGAACTATACTATTACTTACAATAGTAATGTACATGTGACATCTATCTTTCTACAGCTGGAACTATACTATTATTTATAATTATAAAGTAGAGTTGGCATCTGTTTTTATACAGCAGGAACTATACTATTACTTACAATAGTAATGTAGATGTGACATCTATCTTTCTACAGCTTGAACTATACTATTATGTATAATTATAAAGTAGAGTTGGCATCTGTCTTTCTACAGCTGGAACTATACTATTACTTACAATAGTAATGTAGATGTGACATCTATCTTTCTACAGCTGGAACTATACTATTATTTATAATTATAAAGTAGAGTTGGCATCTGTTTTTATACAGCAGGCACTATACTCTTACTTATAATAGTAATATAGAGTTAGCAGATATCTTTCGAGAGCCGAAAGTATTGCGGACATTTTTTTGTCTATCGGAAACAGTAAGTCTACTAATACTTCTATTAATAATGAAAATTTGTCATATGTCTGAGTGAATTCTAAACTATTATGGTACTTCTATTTATAATGGAGTACCTGTCGATCATAAGCCGAATAAATACTATTACTTACTTTACTAGGGAGGGCCTGTGGACGAGTGCTTATAGCATATGTCTTTTGGCTGGACGACCCGGGTTCGATCCCACTCACTGCATGCGAATTTTCAGGTCTGAAAACTCCCTCTGTCCACCCAGCAGTAAATGGGTACCTGACTAAAACTCAGGGAAGGTTCAAGGCAACGGAAGGAGAGGGATGGGATCCGCTTTCCATATGCTGTTCCCTAGACACGGTGATTCTTAACAAATCACCGCCGCTACGGCCATGGGCAGTGTGCGATGTCGGCAACGACACTCGTGCGGGTCCAGGCTATGCGACCTTTACCCTTACCTTTACTTTACTACTAGAGATTTAGTTCCATGTGTTAAGCCGAAAAAGTACTATAAGTTCTATAACAAACGAAGATTGGGCATGTGTCTGCCTGAATCCGAAACTATACTATATTTTATTAATAATGAAAATATAGTATATGTATGTCATACGCCGTAACAGTACTATCACTTTCATTACTATTGGAGATTAAGAATCTGTTTTGCTGGAACTGACACCATACTATAGTTTTTTATTAGTAATGGTGAGTTATTTTCTTACTATAAAGTTATCGGTGAAATTTGCGTATGTTTGTCTGACATCAAATAAGCACTTACTTTTATTTTTAACTAGCTGACTCGTGTTGTAGCGTTGCCCGGTAAAAAAATAGCTGAATATATCCCGTGCCTAACTTTGAACGTGCTGGCACGCACACATACCTCACAATGTTAAAAGTAGATATCCAGAATGTTCTTATGTATGTACAAAAATAGCAACATTTGTCTGTAAAATAATTTACTAATAGTGGTTTCGTCGTACGGTATAAAGCAAGTGTATAAGCAAGTAAAATGTAGGAATAAAGATTGTAAAAAAAATAAGTATAAAGTTATAGTTGCTCAAACAAAAGTGTTCAAATAAAACGAATTTATTTAACTGTCCTTAAGCCATGGATTCTCAAAGAAGTATATCTTACTGTAAGTTAAGTGCAAACAGATAAATTAGTAAGGGAACTTACCAAAAGTCATCATTTTAAAAGTTTTATATTAAATAATGACAAATATAAAAAAATGTCGGATAAATAGTGAAAAAGTTGAACATATAGGAACCGATGTAATGTTTAAAGCGTCATTAAAATTAGTAGCAGCTGGTTCGAAAAACGGTAAATCAACAAAAGATTGGCATCGAAATTTGTAAAATCTGTTTAATTTTTGGAGAGGTCAACGCATTAAAAGGCCGAAGAATGTAGTTGAAAAAGGTTGGAATTTTTAAGTTTAAGATTTAAGTTGTGTATTAAAAGCCATTTGAGAAACTTCCAGTGACTTTCCAAATATAGTATTTATCAAGTTGAAACCAAAGTTATATAATATAAAGTTGTTTCAATCCAGGTAACGAGCTAGTAAAAACTAGCGTTGGGACAGAATTGACAAAAAATGAGGGATACTTTAAAAAACATTGAAATTTCACAGGTTTAAGTTAAAAAGTGGGAGGTAGTACAGTGGGAGTAGTCAGAGAGTATAGACAGATGATATATATATATATATATATATATATATATATATATACATATATAAAGTAGTATTGGTTGATCGTCCATTTAAAGCATTGTTGGATATGTTAATAAAATTGATATGTAAGCCATTAACAATGCGAGATTAATTTATATGTATATATATATATATATTTTTTTTTTACTTTTTACATTAATCTTATATTTCGGAATGAATTCCATCTGGAGAGGTGACTAGTTATTGAGTCATTTTTTTCCTTATTTTTGATTTAAAAAAATAACTCAATAACTGGTCACCTCTGAAGATAGAATTTATTCCGAAATATAAGATTAATGTAAAAAAATATATATATACATATAAATTAATCTCGCATTGTTAATGGCTTACATATCAATTTTATTAATATATATATATATATATATATATATATATATATATATATATATACATATATATATATATATATCGATACATTAATGTTAATGACTTAAGAAGTTTTATAAATTTAGGAAATAATTACATAATACATTCGTTAAATAACAAGCCACCAGAGGATAATTACTTGAGCTATTTTTATTTGTAATAATCTTACATTTCCATATTCCTTATGGCTCCCAGTTCCCATAGGTGTATTTTTTATTAACACATAAACATATAATATATTATTTTAAATCATAATAGTGTGCATCTGATGCTAGATTGCACAAGTTTCATTAAACGAACTGAAAACTTGTCTACACTGGTCAGAGGTACATATTTTTATAATACTGTCATTGTTAAAGGATATTCTTTTCGACAAATAAATATACATTAATTCATGAGAGACATTTGTCGACATTGAAAGGCAAAACGATTATTTTGTAGTGTGTGTAGAAACATTTCCGCGTTAACGTGTTTCAAAGGTTGTAAATTACTGGAAAGAAACTCTGTTCATAGACGTTCCATTTTGTTTTATGTAGAAATACGAATAAAAGAGAGTTATTTTACATTGTTGGCAACACCACGATTGTTTACTTAAAAGGTTTTACGTGAGGGGAGACCACAGCATTATGCCTAGTATAGCCCTAACCATGGATATAGTTATAGAGTAGGGAATGAATAGCAATGTCTCTTCTCTGAAAGTGGCTACACGGAAGAGTAAAGATCAACGTAGTTGATGTAAATACTAGACTGAACGTTAAGCAGAATGTTGTCAAGTGTCTAAGCTTCAATTTTATTAAAACATTTTCGATAATTTTGGTAATAATATGTGCAGATTAGATATAATTTTTAATGCATTGAACTAAAATCATATATTCCATTATATTCAATTAAAATTTTAATCGATAAAAAACAATTAAATTAATATGACACATTTACTTTGGTATTCGTAGATACAAAGGTTAATGTTTCCCTTATTACGTTTCTTAAATTCCATTATCTCACAAAACTTTTTAGCATAATATTCTTTATAAAACCTCGATCGAGTAAAATACAATGAAATAAAATTAATATTAGTGTGTAATAAAAGTAAAATTCTATAAATGTTTCAAATATGCAGATGTATGGAGTCATTTTTCTAAATGTAAACACGTAAATCACGACTACTCCTGTAGTGTTGAACATTTTTCGTTACACATTTTAGTTTTTCTGCTTTATATTTCATCGTTGATGTAACTATAATTGTTTTTTGTGAACTATTTCCAAATAAGGCACGGTACCACTTCATGTAAGGATCTAAAAAGAAACAATACTACTACAAAGTGTAAAAACTTGCTAACAATAAGTGTAAGATGGATTTATTCCGATCTATAAAACAGGATATATTCCTCCTTTGTCAGAAAAAAATGTGCATGGAATGTGAGCACTAAACGAAATAATGGAAACGAGAGTTATGCTATATAATGAGAGATTGAGAATAGCAGGTTTATCTCCACAGTGATCGAAAGCTGCTGATTGATTGACGTATGTTATGTCAAAAGTAGTACATCGATATCTGGCCAAAGTCAGGCCTTGACGTTAGTAGCACTAGTAAGCATTATGGAACATTTTAATTTATTTCATCGTAATATATTAGTCCAGATACTAACATAGTTTGTAAATAGTGACACCAAGTGTCATAGGCATTATTTTGACACACGTTCAGATTCCAGACGGCAGGACAAACATCTACCTTCTTCATCCCCCCGAACTGTAATTATTAATAAATAATTTTAAAAATAACGTTCGTACATGTATATTACTTGTAGACCTTTCTCCCGTGCACTGTTTGTAGTAGCAGCTATTTTAGAAGCATCACGACAATGTGTTAAACCATGCAAGACAATCATGAACGTTTGTTTGACTTTTGTATTCATTATTAAGAGGATTTATGCTTCAAAATGCTTACTTTTAGATACAAACTATTACAACTTTAATCAAGAGCCTTAATACATATAAACCTTTAAATAAAAGAACTCAGAAATATCAAGCTGTATAAGCTGTTTAAATGCAAATAAAAAAATTCGGTCAGTAGTTCTACATTACCTTAACATAATGCGACACATAACTTATAATAACGCAACAAATCCGTTTTAAATAATGTATGTGGTTTTTGTGGGCTATTCCTTGAAAAACAAAAGATTATCTATTTGCCTAACGACTAGAGATTTATATCTGAGCTTCAAAATATCGAAGATCACCGTGTCAACCCATACATTTATTTCCGATTCACCGAATTAACTTACTCTTTGATCTGATGAACGTGACAGTGATGTTGATTGACCTCTATATATTTAGAAACAGATGTCTTTATCACTGAAATACATTGTCTCTGTTTGAACAATTTGATCAGTGAGATGGGAATAGGTTTTATCTTTGGATGACATAGGTTCAAATGTTTTTAGGTTAAATATACAAACACTAAAAAGCTGAATTGGATGAAATTTGTTTAAACATATATTTTATTAAATTTATAAAATAGCCAGATTAACTTCTTCCTTGATTTAAAAATGAAAACATATTTGTACAACAATAAGAAAATACATATATACACAAACAACCACACACCCATGTAAATATGCGTACATAAGCACTCATAAACACACACATACTTATCTACACATGACATGAAACAAAGACAAACCTCCGTATTTATATAAACACATATATACACATATAAACATAACACGCATAGAAACAGAGAGGCACAGACAATCACATATACAAATATACGGAAGGGCATAGACACAACAACACACACCAATCGTATACTAACATATAGCCAAAAGCAAATCAAAAACACACGAACAAAATATGCACATGCATGTATACACATACACTCCTATCTACAGACATGTGTACACGCACATACACTATAACATATACAATTGGACAACCCCCACACACAAACAGCCCATAGATATGGCCACAAACAAACTGATATACAAACATGTAAATGCACACAAGTACAACACATGCGTATGCATGCACGCAAACAAAAACATATAGAGGAAAGTGTATTACTTGTTTGTCTACAAACAACAAAAACAAA
>OY744540.1:87498735-87501235 GCA_963556195.1 Sepiola atlantica
AAAACCCACGGGCGCTTTCTTTCCCTCTCTCTCTCTCTCCCTTCTCTGTCTATGCGCTCTCGCTTCTCCCTTCCTTTCTAACAAGCATATTCTGACCTCGCGCGCACATTTTATTTAAACAATCTCTTTTAACATTTCAATTCTTCTCTCTCTCTCTCTCTCTCTCTCTCTCTCTCTCTCTCTCTCTCTTTTTAAGACGCATATACATTCTAAAAACAAAAGATTTCGGCCACAGAGTGGCATATCAATCCCTTTCTTTCTATACTCTTTCTGTCTCTGTCTCTCTCTTTCTAATACATTCTTTCTTTCTTTTTTCTAAATACGCATATTCTGTCCTCGCGTGCACATGTCATTTCAGCACATCCACCCTTTTTAACATTTCCATTCTTCCTCTCTTTCTCTCTCTCCCTTTAATTACATACTTCCCTCGTTTTTTTTTCTTTTTTCGCCCGTTATTGCTTTCACCTTTGTCCCCCACCAACACAAACCAGAAAAAAATTACAGCAACAAATTCTTAAAACACAACACAAAAAAAAACATAATTACGGCAAATCGTCCTTTTCTTTCTAACTAGAATGTTCTTTTCCTACAAAGTCTTAACAATTGTTTTTGCGCGTGTGTGTGCGTGCGTTCTTTTTTTCTTTTTTTAACAAAATGTGTCTTTCTTTTTTTCTTTCTTTTTTTGAATCTTAACAATAAACATATTGTGTCTTTTTCTCTTTCTGCGTAATTTAATAATGGGCTGTGTATGTGTGCGTTCTTCTTTTTTTTCTTTTTTTAACAAAATGTGTCTTTCTTTTTTTCTTTCTTTTTTTTTCTGTGTCTTCTAACAATTAACTGTGTCTCTCTTTTGTGTATCTCAACAATTTTCCACCCCGTGTCTCGCTCCTTTTTTCTCTTCCTTGTTCTATTACTTCGGACCACACGATGTGTTCGTACTTCATGACAGCACCAGATCGATATCGAACCGTTTCATGTTGGAAACGGCAGGTCACGGCTACCAAATCAACCCAATGTAACGAAACACGCCTACATGTTGGAAACGGCATCTCAAGCCTTTTTCACTTACGGCCTCTGTTCATTTATACGTATCTTAAAGTCTCTAAAAAGTTCTCAAATAAATCTCAAGGTTTACCTTATCTTCTGTTCTCTTCTTTGGCCTGTGATTCGTCTAGTCTTCGCTGGCTGTGTCGTCTTGATCGAAGGAAGAGGTCTGTCTCAGACAGAATGAATACACGAGACACGAATTTTCTTGAAGGGAAATTTCACACAAGTTTCTTTATTCTCACACAATTTTTACTTCCCGGTTCGTTTGCTGTCAGGGGGATTCCGGCTTCGACTCTCTCATGCCCCGGCTATTTTCCGGTTTCTTTTGGGATATCTTCTGCCCTCCCAGAACAGGGCCTTACCAGTTTACCGGCTACATGCTCGCACCCGGTCTGAACGGTATCGCCTCTAGGCTCAGACTGATTCTAAAAAGCTAAGTTTTTGTTTTCCGTGGTGACGTAATCATCATTCCCACGCACGATATGGGGACAAAAACGACTCACTCTGATCTCTGACTCATAGGTCACGTCAGGTGTCTAAATTTATTATGACTATTCTTGGATCAAACACTTCTCTGAACTCACTTCTGAGTCCAGAAACAAAACTTATTTTTCAATAACAAAATTAGCTATTTGATACTAGTTAACCTACTGTGCCTTGCATAATGGGGCCCTACAGTATTGTAACATATATATATATGTATATATATATATGTATATATATATATGTATATATATATGTATATATATATGTATATGTATATATATATATATGTATATATATATGTATATATATATATGTATATATATATATATATATATATATATATATATATATGTATATAAAATGTATACATGAGAATTGAAAGTAACGCCTTATACTTGTACGGTATACTTGTAGGTATAAATATAAATATTACTAATAATGAATGTAGAGAGCAAGAGTTATGAATTATGTGTATTTGTTCCCCTTTTGTTCTCACATACCATGGGCGATGTTTTTGACAATGTTGACAAATGCTGTTTGCTGGCTATGCTGCTGTTTTTAATACTCTTATATGCCAATCTATCCATCTTATTGACTTAAATACTTGAGTTAGAATTGATTTTTTAAAAAAGTTTTTACTCACCAGTAAAATTAAACAAGAAAACAAATCTTCCTTGTGAAATCAGTAGATGCGGTCTCCAGGCAACGTTAGAAGCGGGTTGTGATAGCTTGCAGTCATATCGAAGTTTGAATAAACTTCATGGTCAATAAACATTTTTTAGTAGGGCATCCTGTACAAATCAATGTGTAAATATATATACGAACTTAACTTCATAGAAATATAGATTTAGTCAAATATAACTCAACTAAGTGAGTACCAGCACATACGAGAGAATAAAAAGGCAGACAATTTTTTTAAAAACTGAAGGTAATATGAATAGTCTCTATGAAAGGCTATGTAAAAAGG
>OY744540.1:87503735-87508735 GCA_963556195.1 Sepiola atlantica
GTGGTATATTCTAAAACGTGTGTATGTGTGCGTGTTTATTGTCTGTTTGTAATTAACATAATATAACTTTTACTATTCTCTCAAATCGATTATGCTATAAAAGGTGTACAATCAATAGCGTAAAGTACTACACCAAAACTTTACACTTTTATTATTAATCAATTATTTTTTAAAAGGTTTACAATCAATAGCGTGAAGTACTAAGCGAAAAATGTTCACAATATCACTGTTACAATTAATCGATTATTCTTTAAAAGGTTTACAATCAATAGCGTAAAGTACTAAACCAAACATTTACACAATATCACATTAATTATTAATCTGTTGACAATAAATAGCGTAAAGTACTAAACCAAAAATGTACACAATATCACTTTTACTATTAATCGATTATTCTCTAAAAAGTTTACAATCAATAGCGTAAATTACTAAACCAAATATTCAATAACACAAATACAAAAGCAATTATATTACAAAATTCAATAAACACAATATATTCAAATTCTGTAAAATTGAATATTTTGTTAATAGTAGAAAGAAGTAATTGCTTCGTGACATTTCAAAATGTGAAAGAAAAATTGAAGCATTTGAATGGAATGTTAATCATGATTTAAAATTGATAGCAAATTCTAATATGTTAAAAACTTTCACGACTTTCTTCTTTTAAGTTTCGGAATCTATTTTATCAATATGCATTTAAATATACAATGGTACAACATAAAGAATTTATTCTTAACAATTTAGTTAAATAAATAATGTAATGATCACAAGATATTACTAGGTCACATAGGTTAATATAATCGCTGTAACAAGTCTGGCTCACATGATAAAATATTAGAAGAATCTAAGGATTTCGCAGGTGAATCAATTTTTTAAAATGTACTGATCTAATAGGGCAGTAATTATTCAAGCTTTAGGTCACTTTAATTAATCAGCTAAATATGTTGTCAGTTCAATGACGTAGATTATTAGTAATGGTTTGGTAAATGGATTTAACAAAATTTGATAAATTTCGAGGGTGTGTTTACAAATAATTGTTAACATTAAGTTTAAAGACGTCGATAGTGTAGGCTACAGGGAATTAATCATCTGGACTATTGTTTTGTAGATAGGAAGTTATTTGAATTAACTTTATTCTTATCAATTCTGTTGTATATTTTGCACGCATAAAGAAACAGGAAAGTCATTAAAATTGGTGCTAGAGAGATACGTTTTTGCTGGGAGAACCTTACATCGAAAGATCACACGCTGAGTTGAAATTGCAAATCGATTGTATTGTTAAGAAATACCTGGATTAGAATATCGGTCAGTAGGGAAAAGTATAATTTTATGTTCGGATGGAAATGTTAAAGCGTTGCAGGTAATGAGCCATATGATTAGCGAGAAAACATTGCTCTTGTCCAGGAAGGTTTATAAAAATAACAACGTAGCATTAATGCTGGAAGTTATGCGATCATGCTACCGATACCAATCGAGTAATCCCGCACGAAATACACAGGGTGTCGGTAAAATTAAGGTTAGAAACAATTCAACCATATTGGCAATACACGTCAAATATTATCTTAACGCTGCATAACCTTAAATGTCTGATGACAGGCTCTGAAGATTTTCCAAACGCTTAGTCCAAATAGCCTTCTTGAGCGACATGATGAGACTATGAAGACAATTTACGAAAGAAGGCTAAAATACCATAATTAAAATATCCGGTTTTGTTAAGAGAAAGAGGAAGATTCCATACTTAGAGACCGGTATTTCAGACGAGTGGAGTTATCTCTTATGTTTCTTTCAGGTGTATGATACATAAGTCGGTCTGATTCAATTATTGCTTGGGAAAATGATAGTTCTGTATAAGAAATGTATTTGGCACATGTCAACTGTCAAGGAATACTTTTCTTCCCTGATGACAGTTGAAGTACTGACAGGCAATGTGATTAAGACTACATTACACTTCACTTAATTCGAAACGAGAGATACACCACTTTATTATGCCCACGATTTATAAGATAAGTATGAACTATGACCTCCAGGGACGTTTCATAAAAAAGAAGCCACCCTAACCAATTCCGTGCTGGGATAGAGGGGACGACAATCAAGAAAACTGAGATATTTATTAAGGAGGATGTGATATACAATGCATTGTGGGAAGGTATTTGATAAGTTTATGCATAAATACAAAGGTATCTTCAGACTCAGTTAACGGCTTCGAAATGAAGAACATATAGAACCAACAAAAAAAGAAAGAATATAGGACAGAAAGAGAACGAAAACAACATAATTCATACAAACAGCTTATATGCAGATACAGAATAAAATGTTCAGAAAATATAACCGGCGACAAACTAATCACCGCGACATTATAATAACGTAACACGGTGAAATACCTGTTAGAAAAATGTGTCAGACTCGTTAACGAAAATAGTAAAAGTCAAAGAACACTTGGAATTCTGACTGCTGAATATTGGTCGTAAAGATGTATGCGAAATTGGGAATTTTCAGACAGTAATTAATTCAAATACGTCGCAAACGTCTGGTAAATGTCGGTAAAACGTTTCTCACTAACAATATAGAATATATGGTAATGTACTTGTCTGTACAATATAATGCCAATAATTTGTCAAAAATGAGAGATGTAATAAGCTAACTATTTTTAGATTGAAATTTACATTGGCCTGTACATTTTCATTATTTGTAAGAACATGTTTTTAAACAAATACCATGAGAAATTATTTATAAATCATATACAAACAAGAAGAACATTGTTGTAGATTGTTTGATATTCAAAATTGACAGAGAATAGTTTATTGAATTATGCAAACAGAACCTCTCCATCCTTATTTTTCATTAAGATTTCTCGAATAGCTTGACAATGTTTTGGACATATAGTTGACTGATATTGCACACTATTATTTACATTCACTTTCTTGGCGTGGCATTGTCTCATGGATGTTTAGTTATGACACTTACTGCAGAAGTCCAGGGTGAATTTGTTACCGGGTTTGAATCTTGCGACCGTCCGAGATCATCATTGCCGGCACTGATGAGAGCGAAAGCTTTAAACGCGGGCGTTTGTAGAAAAATAAATAATGTAATATTTACTTAAAATTAATATCATATATATATATATATATATATATATATATAAATTAATTTTAGGTAATATTAAATTATTTATTTTTACTTATGTCTCATTATGCAAAATAATATGCAACCATTGGTGTGTTGTCGTTATGTAACATCGGTAGAGATGTTTAGTTACTGATAACAAATAAAAAATACGAAAATTACTATAGCGATTATAAACTATATATACTAATTTTAATAAGTTATTTTAACCACTACATTAAAAGTGTATATGACTAATTTGATAGATGAATTTAATAAATAAAAATGAGAGTAAATTTTAGAGGAATAATGTAATTGTATAGATCGGCACCAATGTCAAGGTTATAATATAAGATGTAATATAATAACTATCAGTATATTGAATTGATAAATAACATATACTTTATAACATTGAAATATAATTTTAAATTGGATAGGGGAAGAAGTATAAAAATCTACATATCGTATTATCTTAAATTAGAATTGCACACTTTTTCGATCTTGGCGGAGGTGTTTATTCACATAGGAAGTCAGCCCCGAATATGTTTTAAATAAATAAAATGAATCGTAGTAAATAGAAAATGATACGCAAAAGTTCCTATTTTCCTCATGAGATGAAAAGATTGTTAATTTAGTACATATAAAATAAAATTAGTACTAAATAAAATATGTCATAAATATTATACTTGAATAAAATGGCAAAAGCATAGAAGAATATCCAAGCGATAAACAGTTCAATTACCTACAGCGAAAATAAAAATATTTTATGAAAGAAGTCAGTGCTAAATATGATATTTAATATTATTAATTATAGAAAAAGTGTTTATAGTAAACCTAGAAATATTTTCTAACAATATGATCTGCAAAATATATCTGGTGTACTTAGTTATTAGCTAGAAAATAGATAAGTCTGCGTACTTCCGGTCGTCCCGTCAAAACTGAAGTCACTTTCATTTACGGATATAAAAGTATAATGTAACAAAGGAAAATAAAATAAGGAATAAGATGACTAAATCCCTCCTCCAAAAAGGAAATCATTGGGCAAAAGAACAAATGACAGTCAGTGGAAATATTAAGTTTAATTAAGCAATATTAAGATTAACAAGCCGCGCGTGCGTGGTCCCCCTCTGTATGTTACTCGATGTGGCGAGTGTAAAATGCAATAACTCTGGGCAATTTGGGGCATGTTTTACCCTCTGGGGCGCGAACCAGAATTTTTCTGAGGTCAAGGATTCTCATTTTATATCCAGTACAATTGCCTCCACATTTTGGCCAAGTTTCAGAAAAATTGAATAGATGGATCAAACGTTATGGGAGAAAAGGGTAATTTTTGCCATTTATGGGGATTTTGGCCCCTGGGGGCGCGAACCAGATTTTTTCCAAGGTCAGAGATACTTATTTTCTAATAGGAACAATTGCCTCCACATTTTGGGCAAGTTTCAGAGAAATTGTATGGATGGATGGAAAATTATAGGGTAAAAAATGTCATTTTTTTTTGCAATTTCGGGGCCTTTTGAAAACCTGGGGGCTAACCAGAGGTTTTTTTTCGAAAATCGGATAACGTCACCTTCTATCCTGACCAAAGTTACAACTTCATGCAAAATTTCAGAGAAATTCAATAGAGTGTTGCGGAGAAAAACCGGACGGACGGACGTACATGCCTCAAAACATAAGTCCACCGATTTTATAAATCGGTGGACCAATAATAATAGCTGATGATGAATGATTAGAAATACGAATAGATAAAAAGATAGGATTCATATATGTTAACACTTGGATATAACGAGACAAAATTTAATTGGGAAAAAATATATATAATGTTTATAATGAGTACCGATTGTAATGTATAGTTTTTCATTATTTTTTTGCGTTTTTCCTTTGTGTTGTACAATTAGCAC
>OY744540.1:87513735-87523735 GCA_963556195.1 Sepiola atlantica
TATGACTTGCCCCTCCCATTATTTATACCTGGCGGTCGTTTGTATTTCACGAGTTTTACATTTCTTTTCAACGAAATATTCTTATTTATGTAATATGTATTTACTTTGATACATTTATTATTATTATTATCATTATTATTATTGTTATTTTATATAATCGTTATATTATTGTATGTTTATTGCTGTCCATGTTGTCCGTGTTTTTATGCAATGTATCTGGGATAAAAATAAAATTACACTTTCCTAAATGAATAGCTTTTGGCTAAATATGTACATCGATACTTTCCGTATTATGCAGTAGATGAGTATGTTTACTGTAGGCATTTTCTGCGATTATATACATCCATAAATATCTCTTGAAATAAAATGTCCCCAATAGTCCTGTAATGATTCTGCACTTTTTAAAATAATATTTCTCTGCTAGACGAAAAGTGAATTGCTTTCTTATTTTTCACGTCGTCTACTTTCGATAGTTATGTAGACTGCATCAAAATCTCTCATGAATGATCGTTTCCTTCCTGCTTTTGCATGTTATCCGTTCTGTTATGGAAAAAATTCTATGTTTTCGGTCAATTTAGCTTTTTACTATATTTGTTTGTTTGTGGACAAGCTAGCGTCGAATTTCTTTATTAAACAAAACTAATTCTGGTCAAAATATCGACTTTTTTTACTCACTTATAAATGGTTTACGTTTGACATATCTATGTAATAAGGTATAGTCAAAGTCACAGCAAGTTGCAAGTCACGCTTTTGGCAGTGATTGTGTTCAAGTAATCATAGCGATTCGCTAGTGGGACCATATTGTACTTAATGAAGTTTAACTTCTGATATGATCTTTGAATTTGACCTTGCAAATTTCTGTCATGGTCGTAATGTTGACAAACTTTCTACTTCCTATATCTCCAAATTTGAATCTGAAGTTTTTAATACCAGTAACCATCATGTAAAACTTTGGCCTAGTCAGGTAATATGTTTCAAGTTATCAACGTTTTCATTACTATACTTCGGGAACATGTTATATCATATGGAGAAGTTATCATTCTGACGTTTCTGGGCGGACGTACAAAGTCTCACGACTGAGTTGTGCACTTGTTAAAAATATCGACCTTTTACAAATTTTAATTGAACTGATTTTGACTTTAAAATGATTCAAGGAAGTCCAAATTACATGCTATCATCTTCATCCCAAAATCGTAGAGTATTGATTTACTCCTCTTCAGGAGTTAGGCACAAGGCCAGTTTTTATCTTACTCCCACAAGTAAGATGTGACCCAAAGTCGGGTCGGGAAAGTGGGGTTTAAAACTTGCCTGTGCAGTCCCGTCGGCATTCCCCGATAGGGGTGCCTCAGGCAGTAAGCAATAAACTTACTCCTCCCCAAAGAGGGGAGGCAAAGCCTGGGAAGGTGGACCTCCCAGAACTGCACAGGACAGACCTATTGACCGGCGTAAATCAAGACCCGAAGGCCAAGACAACACCAGTATGGGGTGCAGTATCCATCGGAACAGATACTACACTTTGAAAAATTTATTTGCAGAAAATACATGTTAATATTCAAAACAAATTAGGCACAAGGCCATCAAAAGTGTGGGTGGGGGGTGTCGTTGTTCATCCTTTGTCTAAGGTAATAAAATTGTCTATCCTACTCTTAACTAGAATCATCTCAGTCACCACAATACAACATTTGCTCTAGGGGCCGTCCTACTTAAGCTATTATAAAATAAGTTGGCAATCCTAAAATTTTCCTTAGGTTTTTTTTTCCAGATACTACACTTTGATCTCAGCCAAAAGGCCGTAGAGTAGGTAATGAAGTCGTGGTTGAATCCATTACACCGATGCTCACGAGACCTATCACGGTGAATAATAGGTATCCATCGATTCTAATTCTATTAATAAGAAAATTAAAAATAATAATGTAATATATTATCCAACAGTATAATCCGCTTGTGAATAGAAGCCAAAAGTAAACAAATTCAGGTGTAGCTACGATTACTTAGACTGATATGTCAGTTTTTTTTATTGAAAAGGAAAATTTACATTTGTGTGATTATTACTCATATCGGTATTCAATGTTAAGTACCAACAATTCACTGTATACTTTTAATTATACAGTGTAATAAAGTTCCCACACCGGTTCCCGTTTAATCAGCTCAATGAGGCGACATTGAACTATTGTCAATACTAAAATTGGTGACTATTTTTGAATACTCGGTGTTGTAAGTGTTCTCCGTTTATTTACGTGTTGTTTCTAGTCGTTCTGGACTTATCATATGCTGGAATAACACAGTGTCAGTTAAGGAACGGTGTGGTTGGGGACCTCGCAACGCTTGCTTTACAATTACACGCGAGCCATTAGTAAATATGTGTCTCATGACTGAACGGGGCCCATGCGTATATTTCCAATTTAGTACATGTTGCTAGTTTTTTAATATTTGTAGAAAAGTCGCGGAATCGTATTTTTCCTAACAAATGAGTCTGGAAATGATTCTACTTGTATGTATGTCGTGATGGTGTCGTGGATCCTCCTGACTCTCTCACGTCATCTACTTCTATCCTCCATCACTCCTGAGCACCTACCAGGTGTGATGGAGGATAGCACGAGATGACATGAGATAATCAGGAGGATCCGTGACACCATCACGACTAGATAATGATAATGATGTATGTATATCTAATATATTGATATATGTATATCTAATATATAAAGTAAATTCAGTTGTTTCTTCCTACAAGATCAATATTTGATTCTGATTCATCAATTTTTGCAGAATGTCATTAAGAAGAATAAAAGGCAATTCAATTTAATCCCTTACGTAGCATGGCCCAGACCACTTAATACGAAACATTAATAAATAATAATCTAAAAGAAATATCAGCAAGAGGGATAACTCATTTTAAATTGAAGAATATAATAGGAGTTGTCTACTTTAAATTTAAAACTCACATTGCAGGCAAAACAGCTGTAAGAAATTGAAGAAAATAAAAAAAATGCTTTAAATAAAGTTGGATTTGGTTTCTCTATCTATACATATATATCTAAACTAAAGGGTCATTGCTTATCAAGGCCCAAAGGCCACTCGAGGATAAGGGTTAAAAGGATTGTCAATTGGACGAGAAACAAAACCATGGGAGGATTGGACACGATAGATTGAATCGGCAGAATTAACTATTTAAGAGGACATTAGATTAACCTAGTCACCGGGAGCCAATATTGGTTGCAAGACAATTTAGGAAATCACCTACATAACAGTAATAGCTACCGACACTAATGTAAAACAATACATAGTGATATCAATATCTTTAGAAATGGAGTGTAGTTTTAGTCATTATTGTAAACTATCTAACAGTTTATCAGCTGACTAACATCTATAGGATCTATTTATTAGTTATGCTCATTCTCTTAAGTTTTATTGAGCCTTAGTTTTAGTGCAATCATAATTTACATGTGTTATCTCTTGTTCGCGCAAATTAATGTCAGGTCTGATCAATGCTGAATCTTGTATGATATATCACAGGACAAAGTGGATTCCCTTTCAAGATTACGCCGTTTAAATACAGGATAATAAATATAAAGGCAATATACTAAGCCAGATACTGCATTCCCATTGTAAATATAGAACGGTCAAAGGTCATCTTTATGTTCACATCCAATTGCTGAACACATTACATTGCACTGGAAATCAACTTGACTGGCCTGTTGTATGACAGATGCATCCGTGAAAGTATTGAAGCAGTACATTATTGGTAAAGTTTACGATCATGAGATATCTTGACAATCATGGAAGCTTATGCATATGCACTTTCATCGAAATAATATATAAGCTGCAACAGCATTGTTATATTGTACTTGTATTTGAAGACTGGATTATTATTACATAATCTGCCTTACAATAAATATATCAGCAACTTCTGCAACTTGCAAATATTACCGGAACCAATCCGATTCTGTGTCATGACCCTGCGATTGGCGGACAGGGGATGGCTAGGTCAAAGTGTTAATACGTGCTGTCATACATTTTTCAATCGTTCTGTCAATAAAGGCCATGTAGTTTTAACCATTTGGCAATATTAAAAGTTATATACGGTATACATATGATCTACACTGTCGTATTAATGAAAATGGATATATACCAAAACGAAACAAACAAATTGGAGCTGCATTCGTTCACTGTTAGAAAGGATGAAAAGGGATATTTTGCAAATGGTGTTTTACAGAAGATACAATTTGCGAACTATTTCCTCGTCATGCAATCACTAAGTAAAACATTTAAATTATGAAAAAGACCTACGTAAACTGAACACTTTATCTCTAGGAAAAAGTAAAATGGTGCCGTTATTAGAACACACTAAGTTGAAAATGATGTTTGATGTATAACCAACGTGCATTGGATATACGATTTGTGCTATGTAACATTTGAAGACTGTTCTTGCAGTATTTGCATATCCATTTTAATATCCATAGGGTATTGTATCTTTAGATATCATACTTGTGGTATTTGACCTTATTTATGGACCATGTCTAATTTAAATTTTGGATATCGATATTTTGTTATTTGAACTTTCGATATCAGAATCTTCTTTTTTGCCTTTTGAAAATCGACCTTGTGTCATTTGAAATGTTTGAACTTCTTAGTATCTTGGACTAGTAGCTGGTGCCTTGAATCTTAAATATGTTTATTCATAGATTTTGCGTTCATTTATTTCGCAGGCGGACATCATGTAAGTAAGTTGTATTATTATGTAAGCATAGACACTAATATTGGTTTAAAACGGGATATAGTTGTTGATATAGTTATGAAAAAGAGTATACCGAACGATAAACTTTATATTGCGCTGGTGTAATGCATTTAAGTTGTACCGTGTTGATCCATACGAATTTACTTTCGAAAAATATCTTACTTATATGATATCTTATATTATCACTCTTTTTAAACAAGTCTGAACCTTTTTATTAAATGTCTCAAACTTATAAAAGGATGCTGATGTTAAATATGGTGGTTGATCTATCAATATAGATAGAGCCAAATTCTTCTTAAACAACGATTGATTCCAACTAGAAATGTGTTAGCACAAGGTTTTTATAAGTACAGCAAGAGTTACGCTATTTCTATACCCACTTCTTCTGAACCGGCATTGCTAAAGTCAAATGGCAAAAGAGAGTTCAATGAATCCGGTACACATTCCGGTTAAAAATAATGTTATTTTGTAGTTTTCCGAAACTAGATGGTAAAGTCGAACCGATTTTTTTTACCATGTTTGGGAGGCAGAATATATGGATACATGCATTTCTAAAGAGTATTCGCTGAATCTCATAAATGTAAGTTATACTGATTTGTTCTGCATTGGATATGAAACCATGGTAAGCTAATAAATAAACCTTTTGTATATTATATATATATATATATATATACATACTTTTCAAATAGTTAATACCTACTGAAACAAAATCTCCCCTCACCCATTTCATCCTCTCGACCACTTCTCTCACACTCTTACCCACCCATCCTTCCTACTCCCAACCCACGTCATTTTTTTCAAATCTTTTCTAAAACCATAACCTTACCCACGTACCAAAACCACAGAGTCTCAACCTCTTCACTCACTGCCATCCACATTATTCCCGCTCACCCCCACCCCTCCACTTTTTTCACTCAGAACTATCTACATTTCTTTCATTCCATGCTACTGACTTCACTAAGCCCGGCCCTGATCCTACTGCTCACAGCAATGGCTACTACTTCTTCCCATCAACCCATCATATAAACCCAATATTTTCACGTACTTGCATGACATTTTTCTTTATATCATCAACTTTAAGAATTCTTTAAAATAAAGACGAAGCGTTGATGAATATATAAAAAAACATCCCTTTTGTTTTTTCCTTTTTCAATTCCCATATATATATATATATATATATATATATATATATATATATAAAATGATTTAAAATAGTCGATAGTTTAAATTATCTACATTCTATATCAGTTGCCAGCTACGATCCATGAACACGTATTTCATATATATTTGTTTAATGGTCTCCATTAAAAGATCAGATAATAAGCGGTACGTCTTATGATACACGCTGTCGAGTTAATACCAACTCAACAGAGAACAGAGAACGGAGTATAACTTTTAACACATTTATTCAACTACTTTCAGAACAAAATGGTAAAGAAGAAGCCGATGGATGCGTGATGATTAATGTCTATTCTTCGAGTCGCATTTGTTTACCTCGCCACTGTCATGGCGGATCTCATTCTCCCAAGGGTTATAACTTCTACTTGTTCCCTTCAAGGGAAATAACTATATTTTGTTTTAGTTTGTACATAACAATAATGCAATTATTACGTTACGATAAACACATAAAGGGGCTCATCTCAATATACACATGATGATATATGTTTCTAGTCTGTGCGCATCTACTCAACTTTTAGATGTCCGCGTTTGAAGTAGTTATAATAGCATGCGAATGTGCGATAATGATTGTGAACGGATGTTGTATTTTACCGCTTTAAAATAGATTAGGATGGCTTCAGGTTCAAACCAGTGCGTCTAGGCTTTGATTGTGCATGCGAATAATACATTATTTAAGTTAATTACCAATCTATCTTCTAACCGACCAAGGTAGTCGGATATCCCTGAGGAAGCTGATCACGAAAGGTGTTCAAATTACCGCACTCTGATATAAATAACATATTTATTGACATCTCCGATGATATCGATTACTACGCTTCTACTTGCGTTTAGATTCAGTCCTCGTCATATAAAAACACTTACTAGGCGATTTAGGTGTTTTTTATTACAATATTTTTTTATTCCCCTAATTGCCGGGAACGCCCTCGGGGGTCAGGCAGATACTCTACATGTCCTAGCTTTTCTGTGGGGATAATGTCACCTGGTACTGATTATATCCTCTCCAGGTCATACACACCGCCTGGTGTTTCAAAATAGTCACCCATTTAGTACTGGCCAGGTTCAACGCTGCTTAACTTTGGTAACCTAACGGGAACCGGTCTGTCAGCGTGATTATGCCGTATTATTAATAATATATCAAAATAATCAAATATAATTATGATAGATATAATATTATTTTGTCCGGCCCAGACAATCTATATCATGGAATTTTTTTAGCTAATAACCGAAAAGGCAAAATAAACAAGAGAAATAACTCATATTTGTACGTAAATAGTTTTTTATACAACCTGTATTGTATTTCTTTTAGTGTGTATATTTAAATTTACCCCAACATGAATTAGATTATAGACTAAAATGGCTTCAGTGAATCCTTGGTAACGCCTGAAAAAGGCAGCCGGTTGCTCATCAAATCGGGTGCATTAAGACAGATAGTTACCTAAAAAAAGTATTTTTAACAATGAAAATGAGAAAAAATGGCCAAAAAACACAGAACCGGAAAAATTAATTGCCTGATGACTATGAATAATGTAAATATAAAAGTAATGAAAGTATGTTATTTTTTGAGTTCACATAATAATATTTATCAAAGAATATATATGTATATATCGTTTGCAAAAGCTATACAGTAAATTAATACAATAATACATATATATATATATATATATATACATATATATATATATATATATATATATATATATATATATATATATTTAAGCCCCTTAAATATAGTTTAACATTCTAAAGTGTTGTCTGAATGTTGTTATGATTACCATCAAGTAACAGGAATAGGTCATAAATCAATCTTGAAATACAAGTAACAATGTCTTAGATTCAGTTTATTTAATTTACGAAAAATTAAATTAAATAAAACGGTACAGCTGTAACATTAAATAAAAAAGTAATGTAGTACTTGAAAATAACAAGGAATTGATTACGTTTATCAACTTTCATTGGCACTGTAACACATAGATAAGCCATTTCTGAACAATATAGTAACAATTAATACAGCAAAAAAACATCCATTTGAGTAAACCCAAATAAAAGACGACAAACCCTGACAATCAAGTAATAAAACATAGCATTACATTGATTTCGTTGATTCACTTTCCTTTAGACTATCACCTTCCAATAATGTATGTTGGAACTGAATAATTTTCGTGACAAAAATATTACGACAGCGTTTCATATTTTACTAAGTTATCCTTTGGTTAGTTCTCGTCCATTGTAATGTGATGATAGAAGTGCGAAGAACTCTGTATACATTTTTAGCTTTTGTTGTATTAGAGTTCATTTAAAAAGTAATTCTGTTGACGGAATTCAGGTTTAAATTATATTTAAATAAAAGGAATGAGAAATACACCCCAGGTTTGGTGCACTCTTTGGGAAACTTTACTAAGAATACATATAATAACATGCCTTTCTTCCGCCAATACTTATAGGTAGATGATCATCAAATTCACCGCGCGTAAGGCTGATGCTCTAAACGGAGTAAAGCATACGTAATCATATTATATATATATATATATATAATATTTGTTATTGTTTATTATCTATGTACGTATACGGTTCATCCTTAATAATCGGGGCTCATCAGCATAGAGATATGACAATTCACTACCGGTAATGCGATTCGAAAATCCAGATTACGAGTATTTTGCAACACAACTCCGACGTCTAAACCATACGGCCAATTTGGAATAGCGAATAAACTGTGACAATTTTAACACTTTATCGGCGGCTTAACGTCTGAGAGTGTTCTACTATTTTAATGAAAAGAACGATGCATTTAAAGCTACTGACGTCATATATATATATATATATATATATATATATATATATATATATATATATATACACATAGTTAATACAACAAAAAGTTATAAGAGGCAACTAATGTATTTAATTAGTGAACATCCGGATAACAATTACGCTCAATATACGGGATAGAGCATTAATAGCAATAGATAAAGTGAAAACATATAATAAAGTACGAATAAAATTTTATTACAGTTCAATGTGCAATGTTCATACAATGCTCATGAGTTAAGGACTTTAAAGAACTTTGCCTGAATATTAGACTGGAATAACATTATATTCGCATCTTATTCTATTCTTTCACTTCATCTATTGCTATATATATATATATATATATATATATATATACACATATATATATATATATATACACACATATATATATACATATATATATATATATATATATATATATATATATATATATATATATATATATATATATATATATATATATATATATATATATATATTTCATTCTCCCCCAAAAAGCGTCTTAGGTTCATTCAGGGAAAATTGTACGTGATATTAGCTCCTTACTAATTGTACTTAAATGTAACTTCAATGTATGACTGGTGACTCTTGTTTTCAAATAAAAGGTTAAACTTCACATATTTCGCTGTAAATCGCCTTTCATTGAACTTATTTGAAATGAGGCGCTTACCAATTATATCATCTTTAGTGTGCTGCTTAAACGTTCTGCCTGAATATGTAAATGCATGGACAATTGCTGTGCAAGGGATTGGTGAAACATTCCAAAGTAAACTGTTTCAATATGCGCATTTCTAACGTAATTCTGAAAGAGGATTGAGTCGGCTGAGGCTAGAGAGACAACTAAGAATGGAATTTCGAAAACTAAAGACTCTCCTATGTACATGGTTAGACGCATCTCAAATCGAAACATCAACATGTGCATGGCTGGAAATTTATTAGTGGTAATTCCTTAAGCGATTTCGTTTCGCTGCTTGTCGTAGGTTCTTCCCTCTCATTTTGACTTGAACATTGTACCTATTAAATTGCTATCCCACGTGAACAAACTTAGATACACAGTCGGTTTTTATGTGGGGAAAATAAAGCCCTTCTAAATAGAGGCAACCAGAATTGGAACAAAAAAAAAAGGGATTGAGTCAAAAGGAACGCCTTTGTTCCTGACTGAGGACAACATAGAACAACTGTACCATCGGAACATATAATACACTTTGTTCCTAACCAATTCTGTTTCCTTCTTCTGAGTGATCTCCGTATAAATCTCATAAAGCTATCATTGAT
>OY744540.1:87528735-87561235 GCA_963556195.1 Sepiola atlantica
CCAAAACCCAGACTGGCAAAACTCTGTTTCCATCACAAAAGCCCGTGACGTCGCATAGTCCCTATCGCAGGTGCACATTGACCCTTGATCTCGTCAATGTGGTGACCCTGCCCGCGTCTGTGAGCTTCAACCTGTGAGAACAGCCCCATTCTGCACTCGACTGTACGGGACCACCCGCACTAAATCGCGCAAGCCAAACCAAACGATTTCCAACACATACGCCCACCTCAAGATTCGTCCGATCGGCAGATACCTGATCGATCAGGTCTGCTTCAGCCTCGTTTGCGTCTCGGCAGCTCTCGGGCGCTTCCGCAACCTGCCCGATCGTTTCCGCCGAGTAGCCACGGAAATTAAACGCTTCAGATGGAGTAGTACCTAAATATATACTTTATTTAAAAACGAAATTTGTTTTTTTGTTCTTATATACAACGACGAGGATGATGATGATGATGATGAAGCTAATGTGGGTTGTCCTAATTAAGATGATGATGATACCTATTACATTTGCTATAAAAAATTTTAAAAATCATATAAACTCCCATCTTTCAATTTTATAAATGACAAAACACTATTCGTACTTTTTATTAAGTGTTTTTTTGTGCTCTGAATGTATTAATGTTATTTATTTCATTCATCCGAACTATATTTATGGTAAACTGGGGTATTAAGTACCACTTTTTAACTGGCTTAATGTTTCATCTGCATGCAATATCGTTTTCAAGGTGTTTTCGGACTATCATGAGCGACATTTATTTGTGATGTCTTTGTTCAAACAAATACTAATTACCATATGTTTATCAAAGGAAAACATATTTATCGAGTTGTTTAAATACTCAAGTCAGCTTTACAGATATTTCAGTCACATGGGGCAGTAGGCACTATATCCCGGGGCATTAAGCACCGGGGTTTATGTGGGGAAAATTCACACACCCATTTCTCATTTTGGAAATCTTAACGTGAAATATTGATGCTGGTGTACTGTATGTGATACCAGGAATAACAGATGTCACACTGTACCTAGTAACTGCTACCACATCTGTAACATTACTCAGTGTCAACCTTCCCGGCGTTTACAGTGAGCGTCTTGATTGTGGTGGTAGTGGTGTCTCCTGTACTGGTGTTCTCTTACCCTTGGCGTTTCGCTTTACTTTCCCTCTGCTATCTCGATGCCGTAGCAACCTCGTAAGCAACGGAAGGATCCATATACTTGGTGATATCTTAATCTGCTGTGAGGTTCTTTCCATATCGAAAGCTATGTATTCTAGCTTATACCCCTCTTGTTGCAGATTTAAATTGAGGTTACATTTGTCTTAGAAATAAGTATTTCAATGAATCAGATGAAGATGATAAAGTCAACAAGGAAACAGGCATGAAGTAAGGGCTGATGATTAGAGTATTAGAGTGGTAGCTGAGGAGGAGGGTGCTGGAGTTAGAAGCAGTGCAGACAATGAAGCAGCTTACATGAAGAATGATGTGCAGAGCTCTGTTTTGGTATTGACACGAAGTTGACTCTTAACAGTTATCATTTAGGCATTAGAACGACAGATGCCTGTGCAACTGAATACTGCTTTGATGATCTCTGGTTTTAATGATTTATCTCTGGAAGCTTTACGCATCTTGAGATAGTCCGTATTTCCCACTTGTTCTGTTTGGGTTCAGACAAACTGGAGTAGGATCGACAGCCGCCTCTAGTTTATCAGGCCTGGGCATGACACAATCAAGTGGCTGCAGGTGGTGCGTAATGTTAGCCCGAAGTCGCAGCAGAACAATGGCGAAACAGAGCTGTCATGCGTGACCATCAAAAACAAGACCTTTTGCCTTGTCACTGCGTGTGTGGTTCAAGAAATATAGTCATACCAGTCAAAAAGTGTAGGGACACCCATCCATCCTTTTTAACTGACTGTAAAGGCAGCACTTTCACGTCTACCCTATGCCCATGCCTGGTAGATCATTTTCCCCTTTGTATACAACATAGAGTAGAAGTAGCTGATCACTAACAGATGCGGCACACTCTACTGTTATCTTTTCCCTTACTGAACCACCAATACATTATTGCCTCACTTTGATCCCTTTCTATGTTAAATCAGTGCCTGTGTTCGTGTCCGTTACCCGTTACATCCGTGTTCAATAACTGGGCAGGCGTATCTTTTATCCCCTTCTCTATGATAATCTTGTCCAGAAACTCAAACCAGTGGGCGATGAATTCAGATTGCTCTGCCTTTGAGCGAGCAGTGCTAAGGTCTCATTTTTACCAGGCACGATGTCTAGATGACAGCGTATAAAACCTTGTAGCCAGCCATACCCTGGACGACTATACAAAAAGAGTAATTTAGTCTGTGAGTCTGAATAAACTCTATTTTACCTCCTCAGACGTGAATCCCCAGCCATATTCATGCCACCAGCCTGATACACTAAGCAAGCTCATTTTTATGAGCAGTGTTCAGCAATGCTAGCTTCCCAACATGCGTATTTATAGGAATTTCCCGAGACGGTCTCCTGAGCAATGACTTCTCGTTCACTTTATAATACTTGGTTGCGTGTTTACCAGATATCTGCTTCTTTCTGACAGCCTAATATGCAGAAACCATCCACTCTGACTGGCTCAGATCTTGGCTTTTACCCTCAGTCATATAATAGTGGCGAACCATCTGTGAATAACCACATTTCATACAGGGCTCAAAGCCCATCAGTAAATGTCGACTTGCTATAACAAAGTTCAGGTTTGATGTAACATGCTCAATGATAAAATCAATTCATACCTAACAATACAAGCATGCTACTTATGACTTAAATAACTTTAAGGGATTTTCAACTCTTTCAACTTTTTCTGAAAAATAAAAACACTTGGTTTTTCAAAGATCAAAATATTTTGTTAACAAATAAACCACCCACAATTGCATTCCTGTATGCTTAAATGAGTAACAATAAAAGCATACAAACACATGGCAAGTTGAATATGCAGCAGTTTTTAAAATGTGTGTGGAAATTATGGACACATTTGATAGGCTGTGGATGCAGACCACCATGACACACTTTCCAGCTCTGAAATATTAAAATGTGCATTAAATCAAGTGTTAAAATGTTTAGGTACTTAACTATAATTGTATTGGGGAGTTGGCAACCATTACGTGGTCCCTCCTGCAAGAATACCGACCACAGAATCAAGCAGGTCAATAAAGTTGTACTATTCTGATTCATACGAATTTACTTCACTTTACTCTAATATTTCTCAGTGCTTCAGTAGTAAAGGTAGAGTTGACAGAATAAATAGTTTTGCAGAGAAACACAGTTTTGTGCAGTTGCTCTTCTGGGGCATTACGGTTTTAAGTCGGTTTAAAAATGTCTGCAGATGTGGGGAAAAACACTTCTCAACTTGGTACAAAAATACTACTTTCGTTTGACTCAGTAAATGCTATATGTGATAAACAAGGCCTGTGATTCGTGCTTATTGCCCTACAGGTCTTATAATAATGCTATAGCAAGTTTTGTAAAGGTTGCTTATTTGCTGGTGCCTAATGCCACATTGTGTTTCAGACCTCAGTTGTCCCTATATCAAAACAAGTGTGGCTTATTTACTTCAACTGTACATCAAAATATTTTAAAACACATTATATATACCGAACGGAACGTTTCCAAAAAACACTCATCTCAATGCTTGATTTGTATAATAATTTTATCAAACATGATTGTTAGAGAGGTTATTGGTATGTAGTTTCTATAGATCGTACGTTTTAAAGAGTCTTTTTGTATGAACGTTGTTCTCTTCTTGGTCATCTATTATAGTTTGGCTGTTGTTTTATACATCTTAGTTTTTGCGATAGCCTTTCTTGTAGGGTTGTGAATTTTTTGAACTAGTATGCAAGTATGTCCTTATGATCTGACACCTTCCTGTTTAGATACTCTTTATGGTTGTCTTAATCAGTCCTTCATCAGTATCTTTTTCTGTTCCTTTGTCAATTTCCTGAAGTTTTTCCTTCGTGTTTGTTCAGCTATTTGACCTTTATTCTGTGCTCCTGTCTCTTTCTTGATATCTTGCTGCAGAAGTTTTGTTTCTGTTAAGTCCCGTTCTTTTTTCTTGTTTTTTTTCTCCGTTTACGTTTCAATAAAATTCGCTGTCATTGTTTTCAACGATCCTTTCAAGTTTCCTCTGTTCCTAATTGTTTATGTTCGTTTCAATATTCCCTCGTTTGTTTCTATATTTTGTTTTAGTTCTTCATGTTTCTTATTTAGTTACTTGTTTTTAGACTGATTTTTCCTCTTTCATGTTTCATGCTCTTTTTAATCCAGTTTACTGTATTTGTTTCTTTTAGATGTTTGTCGGTACATATTTTTTTTTACTATTAGAGCTTTGTCGGTACATTTTTTTTTTACTATTATACTTACTGATTTAGCTCCTCAATTAATTCAGTTGTTTACGTGTCTGATGACATATGTGTATTATTATTATTATTATTATTATTATTATTATTATTATTATTATTATTATTATTTGTTGTGGTTGCAAGGTTGAACAATAATTAGTGAGGAATACAATGAAGACGCAAACAACAAGGAGAATGCAATAATAAGTGTATTAAAGAAAAGGTATAGTTACAGTATGTACAAATGAAGGTGTCGAGTCAGAGAGTCTTGGTGGGAGGACATGTACGCTCTTCGGCGTCACTTCCGGTGGCATTTAGGTAACACACACTAAGGCCAACCTAGGCTTGCCATTTATAGTGTAACGTTATTCGTATATGCAAATGAGTGGTTGCCACCACAACATTATTATTATTATTATTAGAATGCCTTTATGATCATATTGAAGAGACGCACTTGAAATTAGATGTTATTAAGCAAGTCAGTGTTTTTTATAATAGGTTAATTTCAGCAGGGCTCGCAGAATATGAACTATCTGTGTAACGAATCTGTGTATATGTTCTGTATTAATGTTAATATGCTTGGGATATTTCCTTACAGTGCCTGGAGATAACTGTTACAGCAGCTCACTTAATAAAACACAATAATATATGTATTATTCTCATCTTTGCAAACCAGGAAACTGATAAAATCCATGAGTTTTTATATTTATATTATGTTACCTTATTTTTAATAAAGTTCTATCTTACTTCCTTGTGATTTTCTTTCTGTTACCGCATTTGCAAGACATACGCTATCAGTTATCTCGCTTTGCAGATAATAACAGTTTATTTCCTCGCAGGAATTCTAATAGAATACAAAAATAGATGCATCCAAAGTGTTTATTAAAGCGACACAGACCATTTTATATTGGAAGCCATCGAATTTTGGCGGCGAACAAAAGATTCGAACATTCATTTTGATTTCCGTAGCAAAACATTCAGAATATACGGATATTCAAGAAATTGACGTTTATATAAGTCATTGATAACAAGTTGCAAAGTATCGTGTTATATGTTCTCTGATTATTTCCGTGCGAATATTGACAGTGTATAACGCAGTGGTTCGTTCTGATGTTCGCGACTATTTTTTTTCAAAGTGCTATGTTAGGGATTTGGTGTGTTTTACGCTACATAAACATCAATGCGTCTTTTTATGCTGAACGATTAGATGTTCCTATGCAATGAACCCCAGATCACGGTAGTCACATCTTAAAATAGGTTGCCTCGTCTCTTTTGCCTTACTCTTGGATTTGACCAACTGTTCGTATGTCTCACACGTAGATTGCTGAACGGTTTATTATAATAATCACATACAAATGTTATGTGTTTTTAAATATTTATTATAGTTTATAGATAAGATGAACCGTGGTGTAATTAGCCTAATTTAAAAGCTCTGTATGCGCATACTTGACCGGGTGGTTGGGTTATGCTTTCATTCAGCTTGTTTCGTTTCGTTTCAAGTCAGAATGGGGAATGGTAGTTTCGCTAACTCTCGTCACGGGACGTCACAGTAAAGCGCGATCCTTGTATTGCATGCATTAAATAATACTGGCAAATGCATGCTCATTCCGTTCGCATATTTTTGCTAGTTGTTTTATTTAATTGCTTGTTCTCTCTTTCTCTCTCTCTTTTTCTTTCTCTGTCTGTTTCCCTCTCTCTTTCTTTTTCTATCTCTTTTACTTACAATAGAAATGTCAGTGCGTTCGAATAATCAGAGGGCGGGTAACCAAATGTTGAAATGGCCACCGGCTGTCCCATCATATTCCATTACAATCTAATTAAATTACATAACTCAATTATATAAATAAAAATCAATGTATTCAATTAATTATATTTATAAGTTTTGTTAAGATTATTATCGAGGGAAATATTTTAAATACATCTGCAACCTTGAAAAAAATATGAATGTATATTTGCGAATATTAATTTATTAAAAACTTTAAAACAAATTCATTATGTAAATTTGTAAAGACGCGTGATGTTTGGGGAAGCTTTGGAATGGGTATACAAAGTAACTGATAAGTAGACATAATGAGTGTATATTTGCGAATATTAATTTAATAGAAGCTTTTAAACAAGTTAATTATGTAAATTTGAAAGACGCGTAATGTTTTGGGAAGCTTTGGATGGAGGTATAGGAGCTGATAAGTAGATATAAACAGAGAGCGATCTAATTTAATAATATAGTTTCGGATTCAAGTAGATATAAAAGGAAAATCATGAAACCAAATATTATAGTGTCGGTTTCAGACAGACAGAAATACAGAAAGACTCACAGATACATACTCTCCACTATTATAGGGATATCCTATGATAAGAAAAAAACATCGCAGCCGCATGATAATATACCCATGTTATGAAACAAGTGAGTTTTATGATGAATTTCGTGATAAGTCTTCCTTCCTTTAATAATTATTTAAATTTCTATATCAATTTTGAGGCGCTCAGAAAACAAGATTTACTGATCGTTATTCAAATAGGAAACATTTTAAATCAACAGTTCGTTACCTTTTTCGCTAGAAGCAATGTGAAATATCTTTTACGATAATACCTTTCATTTTATCTGTTTTCGGTTAGTAAAGGAGTACTCTTTCTAGACTGAGTAAATCAAAATTGGTTTTGTAATTTAGAGTGCCCTTTTTAGAAAGCTGGAATGTCTCTACATTAAAAACGGACCTTGTGTTAAACTCTGTCTTCCTTTTCTGGCAATTGAATATGAACGCACGAGAGCCATATTGTCGTCTAAGCAACGTGTACACGCACGCAGTTGTTTTTATTTCCTCGAGGATTTTCGTTATAATGTTAATTAACATGTTTTCAAATCTCACAAATACGATATTGTTATGAAGCTGAATAAGGTCTATCCCTCATACTGGTAAATACTTGTTTAACTGCTTGTATAATTAATATTCATAAATATTATCACGCTTTGCACATTTGTTCATCAAATCTGATATATGAGATGGTCCGCTTCGTGTTCTAATCAGTTGACTTGCTTTTCAAAAATTATTCGTTGTGTAGATCTATTTCAAAGGGGAAAATCGCCGAAATAATTATTTTATTTGTCCGTATATGTTGCATTTAAATGTTCAATCATTCTTGAAGGTTTAATTTAAGAATGTTTTCTACACATATATGAAATGTAATAAATGTTCAATTGGATGGTCCATCAAATTGGTTTCATTTCAATAACACAGTTTACAATGAATAAACTTATTTATGAAACTGTTCTCTGAGTAAAAAAGTGTTTCCATGATTAAATGTAATTTTCGTAAATTCATAATTGGTTATGGATTTCGCGACGAAAATATCGCTGCAGATAAACTAATAAAATAACAGTTTCTATTCAAGAATTGCCGGACTATATATGTTTACATGGTTTTCCACTGCTCAACTTAAGAATTTAAAACTGAAGCACAAAATTAAACATCGCTTATCTCATATGCTATCCATACATTAAATGTTTAGTGAAATTTTATTTAAATATGTTTTCTATTTTGTCATCGAATGGTACTGATTTATGTAATCTGTAAAATTGTTATCAGATATACATTGTGATCGTTTATTTAAATATGTTTTCTATTTTGTCATCGAATGGTACTGATTTATGTAATCTGTAAAATTGTTATCAGATATACATTGTGATCGTTTATTTAAATATGTTTTCTATTTTGTCATCGAATTGTACTGATTTATGTAATCTGTAAAATTGTTATCAGATATACATTGTGATCGTTTATTTAAATATGTTTTCTATTTTGTCATCGAATTGTACTGATTTATGTAATCTGTAAGATTGTTATCAGATTTACATTGTGATCGTTTATTTAAAATCACATTATATGTATTACATAATGTTGAAATTAACTTGAAAACTATTTTAATCCTATTTCTAAATATATACTTAACATTAAACCTTGTCGTTATTTTTGTATTTTCTAAAATGCACGAATGCATTGCTGTTATACATACAAAATACAGTGAATATTAACCAGCAATTTAAACATATATTGAATGTTAGAAACATGTCTTCCGTATTAGATTTGTGTTCAATTTTCCTTTAAGTTAACGATAGTTATCTGATGTAATTAAGTTAAACATTGTTTGAAAACTCTATATAAAACCTTCACCATCTCAAATAATTATTTTACTGAAGTAATTTACGAGTATTTTAATATTATTTTACGAAGTTTTTACTTAAATACAATTTACCAAATACTGTAACATACATTATTTCGAATTATTCTTATGTTAAATAGATGTGTTACCAAATAATGCAGTAAAAATAACTGAATACAGATGGAGAACATATAAAATACGCACGTGATATTAAAATAATAATACATAATTAGATAAAAAAAATTCTTAGTATATTATTAACAATAGCAAACAATAGATAAGCTTGGTTCATGAAATGAATCTAATAATGATGCCTCAAAGAAAAACACAACCAATACTTATATATAATAACGAATGATGTCTGGAATACAATGAACACACGTAGTGTTCACACCGTACGTAAAGCAGATGCGTGTGTACACTCCGACACTGTTTAGTCACCATGAACAAGAATAAGAGATACACCCGATTTTCTTATCCGTAACTTAAGATTTATATAATGCAGATAGATGATATAGAGTTAAGATGGCTCCTCTTTCCACAATTTTAACTGACTAGTGCGAAATATGGTTGCTATAACAATCCACAAAAACTGACTACAGATAAAAAAAAAGTAATTCTATATTATACACCGATCTGTTTCTTTTGTGTTTACTGAACAGACATATGCGACCACCCACTCATAGTTTGAATTACCGACAATACACTAGCCTCGAGTGTTTATCGTTACACGGGTCTGTGGGGACAATCTGACATGAATATACTATAAACTGAGAATAACATTTTATGCTTGACGAACACTAACAAAGAAACCATTTGAATTAAAACATGGCGGATTGTATTTAAATATTCAGTGATATCAATTATTAAAACGAACTATGCCTTTTCGGTTCAGAACCGTCCTCTTTCTATCCCTTATTTTCTATCAAGTTATAATTGCCATTTTGTAGAATGTCTCCCCTATAATAATAGTAAAGCTAATAGCTACATTGGTTTTACAAGCACTACCCTATCCCGCCGCCTCACTATGCATCTTGTAAACTGTAGTTTAATTTACCAACATCTACAAACAAAAAACCTGCTTTCGATTTAAGACAAATTATAGTAAATAACACTAACATTATACATTCCAAAGCAATAAAATAAAATTAAAAAATACTGGTAGCTATCTACATAAAAGCACAACAACCTAAAATTTACAACATCACAAATGAAACCAGTTATAACATTTTAAAATGCTTAACGTAATGCGATGTTCTTCTGTGATGCCATCCTGTGTTGCTGAATTTAAATCGTCAACGACTTCCTGGAACAAGCGGAAAAACGTTATATGCGCGTTTCTCCACCGTTTTTTAAAAAGTATTGTTCATTTTTGCTGCTGATGGTGATTCGACGATGAATAGTAAACGTTCGTAAAACCTGTGAAACCTATGTAACATTTTATTTTTATTTTAATACAGAAAAGACCATCAGAAAAATATAAAAAATGAAAAGGTATAATTAAACAGACGAATTCTGTTATTTTATAGAATATTTGCATACATGAGAAAATGCTGACTAAATACACACACACAGTATATGTATATATATATATATATATATATATATATATATATATATATATATATATATATATATATATACAGGGTGATTCATAAGTCACTTAGCTATTCATGTTTGAAATTACCAGGTTAAAACATACAGTAATACAAAACAGAAAGTTTATACAACAAATTCATTCATGGTAGTTTAAAATTACAGCAAATTTTCAAAATTTCCACCTTCGTTCTGCATGAATAGCTCCATTCTTTTTTGCAAGGAATTTACGAGTCTTTGTAGCATATTTGATTGATTATAAAATAAATATATATAGAAAAAATATATAAACGAACAAATTTACAATAACAAATAGCAGTAATTAGAAAGTAAGATAACAATTATCAAAAGTTGATAGTATGTTTGTTCTTCATATGGTAATAATTTTAAATAGCTAAGTGACTTATGAATCAGCGTGTATCTATATATATATATATATATATATATATATATATATATGTATATATATATATGTATATATGTATATATATATGTATATATATATGTATATATGTATATATATATGTATATATATATGTATATATATATATGTATACATATATGTATATATATGTATATATATATATGTGTATATATATATATATATGTATATATATATATATGTATATATATATATGTATATATATATATATGTATATATATATATGTATATATATATATATATATATAGATATAGATACATAGATAGATAGATATATATATATATATATACCAAGAGTGTTTAATTAATTTATAAAACAATTTGTTGTATAAAGATTTTAAAAAATTAATTTACAAATGTATTTTTTTGACGTGCACAAAGGTTATACATTATATATATATATATATATGAAAAGAGTAAATAGGAGACCCTAAAAAACATTCATACATGTTTAACGTGTGAGATTCTCTGTGGTTGGCTAGCACTCTGTGACGTACAAAGCGGCAGTAAATATTTGCAAGATCACTATTTCATGGTAGCTGGTGGTTTGTCTGTTTCAGATGTCGATATGTTTATCATATGTCGCCAGTTATGTATAATACCGGCCAAAGAAACATAACGTTTTTTAGAATTTTAGAAAAAACATGGTATATGTTAATATGTAGGTGGTCTAACATTTTTAATGTAACTCGCTCCAGAGAAGGCATACATACACTGCATGTAAGTAACTCAAAATGATATACTACGTTTAAAGTCAAAAACTAGACAATGATTAGTGTGTGATCTAGATTTCGACCCAGAAAACAGCAATTCTTCAATCTTTGTCAGGAACATCGCTCATGATATGTGAGGACTAAAGGACAAAATAAGAAAAGCGAGTCTTACGAGACTGCCGAAAGTTAACCAAAGCTCTATTTTCTACTCTCCGTAGGACTCCTTGTAAAACTTCGGGATTTTAAATGCCAACTTTAAACGGAGTGATTGTCCAATTCTTAAACGAGGATAAATGATCAACATTAGCTTGCCTAGATATACTAGACACGAATATTCATTATTTCTGATACATTTACTTCTCTTAGTTTTGGTTTATATCGGTATTACTAAAATGTTAGAAAAAGTGTTCATTCATAAACATCGGATGTCACCATGATTTCATGAAATAAAAATAGTAGTTAATAACTAATTACATTCATTGCATAATTAGTTTATGCACGACTATAATCATAGAAATAAAAGAAACGAGACAATGTGTTATGTTGAGGATATTAACAAAGACAATAATTGTGAAATAAATCAGTCGGGCAGGTGATTGTTGAAATCATGTCAACAACGCTTCAATACGAAACAAGAAAAATAGAAGAAAAATAAAAAAGTGAAAAGCGTTTATTAATAAAACTAATGCCAGTCGCGTTTGGGTGTGAACAGCAATTGTAATAATTAAAACATTGCTAATTGAATTCAAATACAGCTTCACGGCAAAATTACATGTTTTTTTGTTACTTTGGGTAATTACTGTTTTATGTCTTTGTTTTAGTTTTCTCATATTTGTTGTCATTTATTTTCGTATTTGTCACCAATTTTATGAATGTATTTGTAATACGGTGAATATATTCTAGACTTTCAAAAAAACAGAAATAAGATTTTGTTAAAGTTGAAAATATTTATTTCATGAAAAGAGAGCATCGATGAAGGTTAAATAAACCGACCATATTTTTAAAACATTCACATATTTGAAAGGTGTGTATGCATGATTAACTTAACACAATAGAGGTTTTTGTTATGTAGACTTAGTAACTACAATACCGACCAACACCAAAATAAACGGGTGAAAAATAAAGACAAGAAACCCATTATACTAACGTTTAAGTCGATCTTGATCAGTACCATAATGCCACTCGAGCGATAAATATATCTTTTCGTATCCTTCTTCCAATTAAACCAGAAGTCTGTATCTAGTTTCTGTTACGAAATATCTCGTTCTACTTTTTCGCCTCAATTAGACAATGTTGCGCGCATAATCGTACGATGGTGCGTCGAGTGGTTCTTTCATATTTTCGTTTTATATTAACAGCTAATCTGTTCAGCTGGTGAAGTAGGGAGTGCTGTAAAATTGCATTGCCGTAAGAACACTGATTGCACACTATTATGATTTTAGGAGTTCTTCACACGACTCATTATAAATGATCGCTGACTTGCAAAATAAGTGGTATTCCATGGAGTTTGAGTGACAGAAAGCCTCCTTGGATTTACAGCATTTCTACTAGATGCGTCACAATCGAATAGTTGCGTTTGACTCCGAGCAGTGATTTTTACCATCGTTATGAGAAATGTATGACAGCGTAGAATTCGCTATTCCTCTTGGACTGACACTATTCTGCGGTTTTAGTCTGCATCTATTAGCCCCATCAGCATAGTCTCGGTAATTTTCGAAGGCATACAACACTACAGCATATCATAAAAAGAGGTGTCATACAGATTAATTAACATCCTCAATTGAAGAGGGGGGTCGCAACGGTTTGGGCTAGATAATCAACGTATTTTCATTTTAAAATGTTGTCAAGTCCGGAATAGCACTGTGTCTCTTATGTTTAACCCGCCAAGTATAATAAATAAATACATATACAATTGCGTTCGAATTCATATTTATCTAGTCGAGACGATGACTGTGATATTGTTGGTCCTCGTTTAATTGTGTTCCTCCCACAATAAGAGTGCGTATCAATTAAAGCATAAGACCCCTTAAGACGTAGTAAGTCATGCAGCAGGTCTAAATAGCCGTCATTGTAGATACTATAATTCCTCTGGTGATAAGATGTTGATCTTTGAAAAGCCTTGGCTTAAGGAAAGAATAGTAAACATAATTTTATTACTGAGTATACCTTGCATTGAACAATCGAAGTTGAAATAAATCTGGACATTCGTACATGTTTATCACTCTTCTGCCATCTATCTTTATATATATATATATATATATATATTTAAAAAGAAATTGACATATATATGTAAAATATTGATATTAAATTAGTCTGATGAAGGTCTACTAGCAATACCCGTGGAAATCCCACGGTTCTATCGTTAATATGCTGTATAGATGAAATAAAAGTATAATATGCTCATTCATAGGAGATCAGGTGCGAACGCAGCCTCCACAATATCATTGTACTAACTTTGTTCGAACTGAAACATACTAATCTGAGTACTATAGTTATTGTATGTGTTCTGTACTGTATACCGGCACATGTGCGTCTATCTCCAAAACTCTTTTAAAAGTTTGTGAATGTTTTATTGTACGGATTTATGGAGCAAACATCGACACCACTATATTGTTTTACTATATTTGATAAAACTAGAAATTACATATAGCATTGCATCATCAGCGATCGGATGATTCCACCCTTTAAAGGTTGTGGACGGTAACAAACTACGTACGAACATAACATTGCCGTCGCGTGTTATTGTATAGATACGACACGAATTGTATTGGTTTTACGAGCGCCTCTCTCTCGCAATTATACGTGAAAACGCCTTGAGTCAGCTCTCGGCCTTCCAAGCCACACGGACTTTTGAAGAAAACTATGGAATATAATACAATTATATATAAGGAATCAGGATCACTCGATATTGTGTAAAAACAATTAACCGAGATTTGTTTAGAGCTTACAAATTGTACTCATTTACTGAACAACAGACTTGCAGCTAAAATAGTTTTGCCCGACAAACTCATAATATTAACTTATTTTGCACAAATGTCGATACTACACAAAAATTCGTATATATTTTAACTAGTAAATTGCACGTTCGCTAGTACATTGCTGACCATTTAAAAGCTCTTGAAAATGTTAGCACCTACACAATAAATCAGGGTCACGGTGTAAGCGTATGCATTTAACTTGCTGCTAGAAAAGAACGTGACGTCACATAGCTCAGAGAGAGAGAGAGAGAGAGAGAGAGAGAGAGAGATAAAGGAGAAAAGTAGCGAGTTAGTTGGAAAGTTTATTCGGACATAATTTGTAAAGTAATGACTTTGAATTGATGATAAACTAAGGGGGCATGGGCCTCAGATGCCCGTTGGCCGGCAGAAGAGTAGGCGATGTCAGCATCTTAAAAAATGGTCCAACTCCAAATTCAGAATATTCTTCATTTCTTTGTATTTTGAAGGCTTTTGATTTCAGCCAAAACGTACCACATAGAATACGATCGAAAATAAAATGCCTCAGTCACATGGGGTGGGTGGGATGATATTTGTTAGTTTGCATTTTATAACAAACATGTATCCGATTTGATCGTGACTTCCGACACATTAGAACTCCTTTTTGAAGAGAAGTATATCAAACATATAATATACTATTTAATAATTCTATAACCTTGTATTGAAACAATAGATCAAACTGGTCAGCAAAAACATAAGTTTGTGGTGTAAAGAGTGTTGTGACCTTGAAAAGCAGATAATAATTAAGAGAACACGATGGTATATTTACTAGAGTAAATTTATAGAACTACAGAAATAGTATGTACAGAAAGTTTGCGTTCGATATTGTGGCTTGGTTGCTACCAATGACTGCGGCACTGGCAGTAATTACTGACTTCCCAACCGCAGAGAGATGTGGCACAAGGCCGGAAAATGGGGAGAGACACGCCAGCGCCTCTAAAAAAGGACCACTTTGGCTTTTTAAAAATTGCCTCTGCAGCCCCTGTCGACTTTGTGTCGGGCGGGGCGCCTTAGGCAGTAAGCAATACATTTACTGTATTCAAAGAAGAAAAACAACACATGGAGGAGTGCAGCTCCTATTACTACCCGGGACTAATACCTCAGCCCGACTGATAAAGGTCCACAAGAATGCCCCAGTTTCTGCCGGACTGATTGTTTAGATCGGAACCTCGACTAGTAGGTCTGTCAATAACGCTGCCCGACACCAATAAAAAATAATGCCATGACTGCTACGAGAGTCGTAACTGTATTCATAGTATTGGGAAGAGTCCATGTACATCCAAAATAGGGTAGATCAACATAACGCCATAACACAGAGTTCAGACTGATTATTTACAGATTTTGGGGTACTGAACCAAATCTTGTCCCTGAATTGCTCAATCACATCATATGTTGGTGCTATAAGTGGAGAACCCTTACATGCATTTCGCAAAAAATAATAATTCTAAGCACCATTTAGCTCTACATCACGAGATTCATGTTTAAAATTTTTAATATGTTGAGTAAAATCCTGGTAATATATAACCCTGTATTTTGCTGTGTTCCAATATTCATAAAAAATATGTTAATATGTTTAGAAGTGTACTATATATGTAATAAACATATAAACGTATACATATAAACGTATACGTAATAAACATAAACGTATACATATAAACTTATACATAATAATCATATAAACGTATACATCTACACGTATTAATACTAGACATATAAATATATATATATATATATATAAACGTATACATATGAACGTATACATATAAACGTAGTCATAATTAACATATCAACGTATACATATAAACGTATACATATAAACGTATTAATAATAAACATTTAAACGTATATATATAAACGTATTCATAATAAACATATAAACGTATACATATAAACGTATTAATACTAAACATATAACATATACATATAAACGTATACATATAAACGTATACATATAAACGTAGTCATAATTAACATATAAACGTATACATATAAACGTATACATATAAACGTATTCATAATAAACATTTAAACATATATATATATATATATATATATATATATATATAAACGTATTCATGTTAAAGATATACACGTATACATATACACGTATGCATATAAGCGTATTCATAAAAACATATAAACGTATACATATAAACGTATTAATAATTAACATAAACGTATACATAGAAACGTATACATATAAACGTATTCATAATAAACATATAAACGTATATATATAAACCTATGCATATACCCGTATTCCTACTAAACATAGAAACGTATACATATAACCATATATATATATATATATATATATGTGACATAATAACATTTTTTCTATCATGATATTTGAACACGATGTTTACACCCTTTTAGTTATATTCTTATAACTGGTAATGCGCAGGCCCTGGGTCAACGTTTCTTCAGCGCACCATTAGAAATCGAAACAATATGAAACTTACTGCGAAAGTTAGTAACGTCGGCCAGGCCTCTTAGTAAATTTAGCGTTCATTAACATTTTAACAATAGTTCTTAAGCCTTTAAAATTAACATGTTTGAAATTGTTCTTACGTTTTAAATAAATATTAAAAGTTACCTTACATATTTCTGAATCACTGTTGATCGTGGGTTTGCTTGCACACCTATCTCCGTTGCTGGCTCGTGATCGTAGTTGTGTACCCCTCTTGTGGATAAACTCTGTCTGGATGCACGTGAGACAAACACGCTCGACGGCACGACTTTTGAGAGATATTCTATTCTTTTATTTCACACTTCAATCGGAGAGATTTCCACTCGTCGATTCCTTCATTCATGCTCTTCTTCACTTTCATTCTGTTTGTCGAATGTGGCAGAGGCAATCGGCTATATTCGTGCCCCGTCCTTGAGATCTTGCTCTGCGATTTAGCCCATATCTAGCGATGTCACCCAGATCCTAAGCATTGCAGAGCTCAGTTTATGGGCGTCTGTCCATCTCGTGCCATCATGGTGAACTGTCTAGAAAGCTAATTTCTCACCATGGATCTGAGACGTCAGAGCCCTTTGGCCCTTCAACCAATGTTATAACAGAACTCAACATCACTTTTTGTTTAACCTTTTTGATCCAATGTTTGATTTCAGCCAGCTCACATCCAGTGTGTTATGATTCACAGAATGAATCACTGTGGCAACATTTTTGTTTGTCCCAAATTATATGTGCACCTAATTTTGCAGTCCATCCTATTTCTTTCACCTAGTTTATAATCCATACTAGCAAACTTTACACGTTTTCATAATACAGGGCCCCTCATAATATAACAAAACTTCCTCTCTTATAAAAAAAAACAATCCTTAGATTTTGACTCCAAACGCCCATCCCTGGAACTGGTCAGAATCTGGAACCAAACATAACTGGGCTCTAATCCTTTGACTCCAGCCGGAAATCCATCAGCATCACACGATTCTAATCCTGGGATGTAAGACAAGTCATCTTACGATCTGAGTCGGCCGTAGGCTATATTTAAGTACCCATCTCACACACATATCATTATTCTAAAATCAGTATAAGACCGATTTTACTTCCATCTAATTCACGGGCAGTACCGCGATATAATGCAACAAAAATAGAAACCCCCAAATTTTAACATGTCATATTATGTGGTCAGCCCGCGAAAATTATAAAAGGTAACGGTTCCCTACAACTTGCTACAACTGGACCGTGCATTCCGTACACTTACGCACTCTGGTGAGAATCATCACCTGTTCCTCTAACTCCCAGCCCCTTTGACGTAGTGGCTCCCATCTCATGGTTCTAACTATACAGTACACTAAAAAGGTGACAGGTTATTTCAAACACCACTCTTGGAAAGCATCGGGTTACAAAACTAGGTCCACCCTACTATCAGGTAATCCAAGCATATTTAACACGGTCCATTTTAAAATCGGCACCCTCTAGGTTTTATCCGTCCCCGACACGCATACGTAAGTCGCCCCGCACCCCCAATTAACTCCAAACCCCTCTTCGCACCCTTCCCGTGTTTCTAACTCTGCAGTTAGGTGGAGGGGTGGAGAGTCATTCCCGCGCACATGCCGGCCAACATCACAAAATCCAAAGATGGGACCACATCCTAAAACTTAAAATTCAACATCACTCAAACCATATGAATCAATGTAATCGCTGACAAACTTGGGTCACAAAAATTCAATCAGTGACAACCGCCTTTCGTGGTCTCCACAGAATGGCCATACATCTGCCATCATCCCGTCGCAATGTAACGCATGCGGTTCGAACTCTGTTCGATATTGCCAAGTCAACACCCGTGACCGCCGTTTCAAGAGACCATGCGACGGCCCTTCGGTGATCCCTTTCTATCCTATAGACTTGTACATACGATACACACATGGATATTCCCGAGAAAATAAACCTTGCCTAGGGGTTTCAACAACTTGCCCAAACCGATTCACACTGCCGTCGACCACACATATTCCCTAATCGAACCTACAAACCTGAACCTATGGCGTGGCTGACCTCAAACGTAATTAACTGTCTTTTTTTTTGTTTAAATAATTTTTCCAACTTAAAGGGAAAATACTTCTCTGGCTTAGTTACTCTCCGAAACAAAAATCATTTAAAAACTACAAATAGAAATAAAATAAAAATGCAACCGACGGAACAAATAGAAATATATCTCCACAATAAAAATTACACAAAGTACAACAATTATAAATCAAAAAACTTTTTTTCTTTCTTCTTCGCCTTTGAACACATCCAAACCAAAGTAAAAATACAAAGAAAACAGCCAACATACATAAAATTTCTAAAAAAAATAAAAATTTTATAATTAACACAACTCCGCGCACAAACCATTGTCCAAGGAAAACAATCAATGACATATAACACAAGTCAAAAAAAGAGCAAAGAAAACAATCCTTAAAGTCGGCGAACGGGTTGATATACCGTCTCCTCCGACCCGGGTAGCGCCGAGTGTCCATGCTGGTTCTTAGCAGTCCTCCGTCTCAGCCACACGAATGGAGAACAATAGCTGCCTTCCCCGCTCTTTCCTTCCACCTGCCTGCAAAATGTTCGCAGAGGTAGGCTTACTCTTTTTTTCTCTTTTTACTTTCATTCTCTCTCTCTTTACACTCTCTCTCTCCTTTCTCTCATTCCCTCTCTCTCTCTCTACTCTCATTCCCTCTCTCTCCAGTCTCTCTCTTTTTTTTGTATCCACGTCACCAACACTTATCAAAAAAAAATACATTTAACACAATAAAACAAGTGAGGGGAAAAGTCATATCTTAGTGTGGCGCATCGTTCCTTTTTTGTCTAAGTTCTGTTACTTCAAAATCTAACCGTTTTCTTAGCTAAATCACGTCTCTGTATCGTCCATTTCGATCGTCTTATTTCTTCTTCATCGTAAATCTTACATCACAATAATGGCCCACTTTTTCATACAATTTGAACGGCATATCAACCTTTTTTTAAAATACTGACTTAAATTCTATCTCTTAACTTACAGTCATCGATAATGTTATAAAAACAAACATTCCTTTTAACTTTCAAGACGATTAAACTACGATAACTCATTGTTTTCTTTTCAAGGTGTGCGTGTGCTGGTGTTTCTTTCGACATAATATCAGTTCACAGACCCAACGAAAGCCGAACGTCACATCAACACCTTTTTTTCTTCTCTCTTTTCACGTGTGTGTGTGTTTTGACGATCTCATGTTTTCTTTATCTCTCTCTCTCTCACTCTCTCTCTCTCTCTCTCTCTCTCTCTCTCTCTCTATATATATATATATATATATATATATATATATATATATATATATATATATATATATATATATATAGGGTGGGCCAAAATAGCGGTCCTATCTTTAAATTTGAATAACTTGAATTTGAATAACTTCCACAAAATAAAAGTTAAACCCACCAAACTTCATGTGTGTGTAGACTGACCCTTCCGAGATTTTTTGAAATAAACAAAACAAATTTTAGCCGAAAAACACTTCTTAAAACTTACAAAAACTAAAGTATTGTTTTTTACACTGTTTTGAGTTTTTTAAGCAAAAATAATGTTTTCTAAATGAGGGTACGTTCCTTAGGGCTAATACGGCTCATGCTTGCTTCGGAAGGGGTCCTTTACTTATTCTAAAAAAAAAGATTTAAAAAAATCAATAAATAAAAAAGTTATGAATTTTTTAAAATAGGACCCTTATTTTTGCCCACCCTGTATATATATATATATATTCATATATATATATATATATATATATATATATATATATATATATATATATATATATATATATATATATATATATATATATATATCAGTATCTCTCTCTCTGTATCTCCCGTTTCTCCGTCTTTCTCTTTTTTTTTCTTTCGGACCTAGCACGTTGTTTTTCTGGCTTTTTTTAAAAACAATTTTCAGGTAACCTATGGTTCAAAATCAGCCCATTTCATGCTCGAAACGGCAGGTCACTTAGCACCAATTATATATATGTGACATAATAACTTGTTTTTTTATCATGATATTTTAAGCAATCTTTACAATTCTTTTTGTCTATATATTTTTATATCTCGTGATGCGCAGGCCTGGGGTCAGCGGTTCTCGCGACCCCACGAAAAATCGAAAATACACGAAATTCACTGCGAAATTTTATCATCAGAGGAGATATATATCTCTTCTGATGATAATATTTCGATCTTTGAAAAGCCTTGGCTAAAGGAAAGAATAGCAAACATTAGTTTATTACATAATATACCTTGCATTGAACAATCGAAGCTTGAAATAAATCTGGAAATTCGTACATGTTTATCACTCTTATTTCTTCTATCTTTATAATTGCTCTATCTCGTATATTGAGCTTACCCCATTTCACTATAGGTTCTATCTACTAAAAGTTTACTTTTAGTTTATATTTGATTCTACATCATTTTATGTGGATACATGAAGTAATAATATATATATATATATATATATATATATATATATATATGGAGACGAACCTAGTTATATAGCTCAGTACAACAAGCTAAAATCGCTAAACTATAGTTGAGAGAACAAAAAGGTGTGAGCGAATGACATAGGGGAATTCTGAAATAAAAATGAGAAATAGACGTAGCTAAATATTTGATGAACTTCTACAATCTAGAATATATTTTATTTATTAGAAAACCTCTGGATCATGAACACGTGTGTTACTGGCAACGATTTGAACGAGACGGAAACACGGCACGGCGGTATTATCTGAAAATGAAGCAAGGGTGGTGTGTATGGTGGCACCGGCAAAAGTCCGTATATATGTTTACCAAATAGTATGTGAGAGAGGAAGACATGCCTAGAAAAAAACGTTTAGAATATAATCATAAAGAAGATGTTGGCTAGAATAAAAGACAGTGAACTAATGCGAAAGAGAAGTCAGAGAGAAAGAGACATAGATTCATAGATAGTGAAGAAGCGCACACGAGAGAGAGAAACTTGAGAGAGAGAGAAAAGACAGCGAAAAATGTGTACTTTCGATGCCAACTGGTTGTGTGTGTTTAGAGTGGGAGAGCTTTAAAGTGACTTTTTGACGCCAATTGACATCCAAACATTGGGGCTTTGTTGTCGCAAACTTAATCATTCCAGAGACAAGATCTGACAGATTTAACCATGATCAAAAATAGAGTTGATCTTTTGGAATTAAAGAAGTCATAGTGAACCTGGATCTATTACGTGGACGCTCGACCACGATAGAAATATATATATATATATATATATATATATATATATATATATATATATAATTGGTTCAGTATCGACTTTTAAAACATGCTCAAAATGTAGAAGTAACCCTTCATAGAGTGTACGTTTCCATCTAAGACGTTTCAATGAATATATGATTTAATAAGTAATAACCGTAGGTTTCACGCTATAGGCACTCATTAGGTTACTCAAACATGTTTTAGATTAATTTATAATAATGTGATACGTTTATATGGAACAATGTATACTTTCCTTTAGATGTGTTTGAGGAATCATATAAACCATTCACTGCGTGAAACTGACTAGCAACACTAACAACTTATATATATATATATATATATATATATATATATATTTATATTATTATTCCTGGTATCAGCCGAAACAATTGTATGCCGAAAGTAATAAAACAAATTTCTGAAGAGATGTAAGTTTGCCATTTCTTACATTTTGTTATGGTTTTAAAATATGTTATAACATAGCTTTAGTACGTATGTGCCACCCTGTATCTCATCAACTATTTGATTGATTCAGCTGCTTTTTGGCAGATATAGAAGTTCTAGGGTCTAGTTGATGGAATTTTACTTTTCTGTTTACCAAATACCTTAGTCTTCCAGAAAATTCAAAAAACCTTAAAAAATGACCATTATTCATACACTTTATTCTATATCTTATCGACCATTTCATGGATTCGGCTAATTTTTGGCGAAGATAGAAATTCTAGTGGGTAGCTGATAGCATTTCAATTTCAGTTTACCATATACCTTGATTAGTCAAACTACCAACCATATCAGTTATGAGAAAGCAGTGTATTGAGGCATAGCCTTTACAAAAGTAGTGACATTCTATGATAAATGCCAGTATACTGAAATCATATGCCCTTAATAGGGTTAAGATGGACATTAATATACACTAAATGTACAAAAGCAAGGAAATTCCTAAATCTTTACACTTTTATTGTTAATAAGGGTATGCGAGCACAACAGGCCTATGTATATAACTGGTAGGAATTTTTCTTCAGCGCACCTCACACACTTCACCCAGTCATGCATAGAGATTTATACTTTAGTGATGTGATAATGAAATGGTTTGGTTGATATGTAGTCATGCCCTTAATTAATGACAATAAAAGTGTAAACATTTGGGAATTTCCTTGGTTTTGTACATTTAGTGTATATGAATTTTCATCTTAACCCTATTAAGGGTATATGATTTCAGTATACTGGCATTTTTCATGGAATATATATAGGTTACTGATTTTGTTTCGTTTTTCAAGTATTCCTTGCAAGTGTATGTTGATGTGTTAACAATTTCTTAGGTTACTTTTATGAATAGTCCATACAGTTGTTTTTTTAACCATTTTCATTTACTAACATTTGTTATTTGTCGATATGCCTCTCTCTGCAGTGTAACCCATGACAATGTTTTGGGGTCTGCTTTTTTTATTTTTGTATTTATTTAGTCGTTTTATTGAATTGTCTACACAATCATCAATATATAGCAGTATCTTCCCTTACTTACTTTTTTAATATAGAGTCCTTCAACATTATTTTGCTAAAGGTTGCTGTGCTTTCTTGTGCCCAGTTTATGAAGTATCAAGATTATCTTGGTCAGTATAATTTTAAACGGGGTTTGTTTAATATTTTGATGTGCTAAAATTGGAGTATTGTATTCATGTATTTACTACTGTTGTTTCCTTTTTTCTAGAGAGTCGTGTTTATGCTAAGTGATAAATGAAGAAAATCCCTCGGGATTATTTTAGCTGCACGAAAGTCTTTAGCCTGCAAGATTGCGGTTTCATCACATACACTAGGAACGGCAAGGTTAAAACTTGCATGAAGATTGTACACATAATCCACGAAAAATTCAGGCAGAAGAAAGGTTACAAATTTAACTATTATGTGTTATTCCTGGAGTTTAATATGGTAGCATGTCTCTAGCATCACCACGTTGCCATACCCCCTGTCATGTTGAGAAAGGGCTAGATTAGCAGGTAGGTACTTCTTCTGTTATTGAAGCAATATCGTAAAGTTGAGCTATTTTTTAATTAGTTGTTTAGCCCTAATAATGTAAACATGAATTAAATGACCTTACAATGATGGTATTGCAAGAACGAGCAACAACCGAAATGTGTATAAAGTAAACAAGCTGTTATATAACTATTTCAAATAATTAGATATATCTTGTATATTTTGTAAGCTCTAGGATTTTAATCCACAAAACGTAGATGGCAGTGGACCGTGTACACATACACATTTCGATTGTCTAATTATTATCGCCTGGTCGTCAGACGTCTAGCGCGGAAAGAGAGTAAAAGTTGAATGGACAGATCACGCATCACATCACTAACGGCAATTTAATGAGCCTTCGGAAATTGATGTAAAATTCTGATATAGACGTTCACCAGACAAGAAGAAATAAATATGATATCAAATTACTGTCTTTCTTTTGACGTTGCTCTTACGGCTGTCGGGATATTGCGTATACCATATTAATATGTTGCTAAACAGGCACAAGATCTTGGACTCTCTAGCACAACTAATGTCGTGCTTCTTATCAATATTACTGTTGTCACCCGGTAAAAAGGACTGAAATCAAAATACGAACTTGGGGTTTAGAGAAAACAAGTATATTAGTAAAAGGTGTAATACAACAGAGAATCAAGAGTAGTTGTACGTCAGTCTTGACTGCCAGTATAGACTGGGGTTGATTCACGTATTTAATTCCTTCCGACCGCAGGAATATGTGACCCAAGGTCGGAAAGTGGGGAAAGAGTCCAGCTGGCATCCCTAAAGACGGATCACACTGTCCTATTAAAAATGATGCATTGACTGAGGAACTATCATGCTAGACTAATATTGAAAGCCGGCTAAGGGTTAACCACAGTTGATTCATACAAAATACTTTAATTGAACTGTAAATAAGTCTCATTATGTAATGTACGTTATTTAAATTTGACCTATTAATTCAAAACATCGAGATACAATACTAAAGGATAGCACTTAAACTTGATTTAATATTTTTTTACAAAATATATGTAAATTCTTTTGTCCATGACGCTTGCCGGAATTCCAAATAATTGTTCTACTGTTTACCTAAAGCAGATGTAAGGGACACAACTCTTGTCTTAAAAACAAGCGTATTACCTCACTTTGCTCGGAATTCAAGATTCCAAAAATATAATTTGTAAGTTTCCACTTATTCATTCTATTAAATATTTAATAATAGTATCATACATCCGTTTAGCTTATACGGAACAATTACATCAGTTATCTCACTGCATATTATGGGTAAATAAATATGTTTGTCAGCCAATATAAAGTTTAGAAATACATAGAACCACGTATAGCACCTCTAGTTATTTTTTCATATCCTTGTTAAATACTATTTTAAAACGTTTAAAATACTATCTAACAGAACTACTGAGCTCGTTTGTTGATGTATTCAGTTCTAGTCGTCAATGGTTTTGCGTTATTTTTTATGCAGAATAGCTTACGGGTTTCCGAACCTGAAGAAACATCTGGTTGCCACCCCGACGATATCATATTCTATTAAATTTTATATATAATCCAGGACACTGCCGGAATAATCATTTCAAAGGATATAGTAAAAATATGTTGTTGCTGTAAAACGAACATTATATGAGTTTGTACTACAATGTTTGAAATACGGTGATACAATAAAAGATCCAGAACACTTTTTCCCCGGAGAACTCTGGGAATATATGTAATTGGTTGAATAAGAAAGTGTAAACAATAGAAAAGTAGAGAAAGAAGAAGAAGAAAAAAAGAAAAAGAAGGAAATAATAAAGAAAAAGAAGAAGAAGAAGACAAAAAAAGAAGGAAAGAAGAAGAAGAAGAAGAAGAAGAAGAAGAAACCAGAATGAAGTCAAGAAAAAATGAATCTTAATTGAAGGTTTTTTGAAATTGCTAGAATGAAAGAGCGACATTAGGTTAAAACTATGAATTGAAAGGTAGTGTTTCTCTCTGATACATCTTACAACATTAAATACTAAAAGTGAAAGCACTGACGCTCAGAGAAAAACGAACGTGAAAATAGTGATTAAGTTAACAACTTCATTCCACACCTTTTCATGGGCGCTCTTTTATTTAGCTCCCTTTTTGGAATATGAACCGATTCTCTAGCGTCACATTTGACACTTTACCAAATATGCATGCATATATATCGAACATATTAGACATCTTTCATAAATATTTTGATGTTTTTTAGTAATCAAGTAAAAAAATTTTTTTTACCTGATATTTAATGTCTATCTAAAACATTATTACCGAAAATTCTAAATAAATTTCACTAAAAAATGTTCACCGAAAAATATTTCATGTAACTGTTTTTGTGTTAATTGTGACCCCTTGCTACATAAGAGACAGTCTATTGATACCGGTCTACACCCACGAATTCGGGATACGGGCGTGGGAGCGAGAAACAACAACGGTACACTATTATCGTACTGGCGTGTACACATAAGCATTTGTTTTTAAAAAAGTTATAGATTTGAATAAAACGAAGATCGCTATTATTTTATTAGATACATAACGTTTTCCGAAACTCTTGCCATCCATTCTAAAAAAATAAGAAACACATAAATCATCTGTGTGCCAGCATTCCGTAGTGGTTTCTGTTATCAAAGAGCATTAGATTCTAACCCTACATCTAGCAACATCGGAAATTGAATTACTTCAAAAATTGTATCGTGATCGAATCCGGGAAAGTCAGGAATAGACGTCACGGTTATGCGAACATTCCTTGGGTACAATATTTGTCTAGGAGCGAATCTGTACGATGAAGAGAATCAAAGTTATCTGAAATAAAAAAAAATAATTTTATATTTTCCATGACCGCAAGTTTACCTTTGACTAAGATATCTCAATAATTAATCAGTTCCAAGTTGCACAAATATCGATAGTTTTAGTGTCGATTATTTAAGCTATATTGAAACAAAGCTGTACATAAACAAACAGTGAACAACGAATACATAAACTAGACCGTAAACATGACATCTTTAGGGGAATGTATTTATACATCAAAACAAAACACATGCACCGAATTTACTGGATTTAGTTTATTTATGTTCCGAAATTTTTAGATGAGGGTTGATAATTCGTAGAATTTGTTGTATTCTGACTACTGTTCTCATCTTGGGTGTTACTCTCACAACTTTTCAGCGAATGTAACCTCTGACCTTCTTTAGGTGTACTTTGTCGAACTCTGGAATTTATCTGTCGAATTCGGGAAACTGGACAGAATTTCGAACGGAACCCTTTATTTAATCCACGGAGGTCGCATGCCTTCGTTCTATCTGCCATGACTGGAAAGAAGTCTTCAGTAATTCGAAATTCTTCGTATCGTCCGCACTGAGGATTGAACCCTCAACTGTCACTTAGAACTGAATTATTCTTAGTACTATATCCACTGCGCCACGGGTCCTTGTGGACAGTCATCTGAAGGTGTAAGGTTCAATCCTCAGTGCGGGCGATACGAAGAATTGCGAATTACTGAAATATTCCCGAGTTCGACAAAGTACACCTGAAGAAGGTCAGAGGTTACATCAGTCGAAACGTTGTGATAAAAACACCCAAGATGAGAACAGTAGTCCGAATACACAAGATTCTACGAATTAGTTTATTTACTCTAACAGCAATAACAGAAAAAACGAATATGAGAACAATAGAAAGTAATTAATACAGTATTTAAAAAGAACATGTAATGAATTTAGTTCATTAACTTTCGTAGAGACTATAACAGAATTATCGTGGCACACAATGATGCAGAACCAAAACTTGTGTGATATTTGACGAATATTGTTCTCTGCTGATTCTTCCTTCATTGTTTTACTTGTTGGTAGAGATAACAAGACTTTCGGACCAATTTTTACAATAAAAAATAATAAAGCATAATTGTATGCAAGTGTACAGTTGCATATTTCTTTAATCTATAGAATGATGAACATCAGAAGTTAAAAAGGCTAAATATCATTTTTTTTCTAAACTCATGTTCTTAAATCAAAATGCTGCATTCTTCAATAAATGTCTATTATAAAAAGTAATATAGCTTTAATTTATATATCTCGTTCCCACGTCCGGAAGATTAGACGTAAGGTCAAGAAAGTCAGATTTGGAAAGTCAGCGCCCAGACGCAGAGAAGCGTGGCCGAACAAAAATTGCCTAGACAACTCCGTCTACATTTCCCGGTAAGGGCGTCTCAAGCGATTTGCAATCAACTAATCCCTTCTCAAATAGTGACAAAGAAAAACCTGGGAAGGATGACCACTTAGAGCTGAACAAGAACATACTTGAGACGAATAAGAACGAGACCACGCCAGCAACAGCGAGTCCAAGACTCTGCCGGTCTGATTTTCTGTGTAAAGTAAGTTTCCCGAAAAGCGTTCGTAATTTTTTGAGACAGATGATTGATAATTTGTATTATTTGGAGTATTCGAACTACTGTTCTCATCTTGTTTTTTTATTAGAACTAATTGACCCGTGGTGCAACGGATGAAAGTTCTAATATAATTCCATGATAAATGCCAGTATACTGAAATCATATGCCCTTAATAGGGTTAAGATATACAGGAAATTCCCAAATTTTTACACTTTTATTGTCATTAATTAAGGGTATTACTACATATCAACCAAACCATTTCATGATCACATCACTACAGTATAAATCTCTATGTATGAGTGGATGAAGTGTGTGAGGTGCACTGAAGAAAAAATCCTACCAGTAAAATACATAGCCTTGTAGCGCTCGCATACCCTTAATGACAATAAAAGTGTAAAAATTTGGGAATTTCCTTGCTTTTGTACATTTAGTGCATAGGAATTTTCATCTCAACCTTATTAAGGGCATATGATTTCAGTATACTGGCATTTACTATGGAATGTCACTACTTTTGTATAGGCTAAGCCTCAATACAATGATCATTTTTAAGGTATTTTTTAATGTTATTGAAAACTAAGGCATATGGTAAACTGAAATTAAAATGCCATCAACTAGACCCTAGAATCTCTATATCTGCCAAAAATCAGCTGAATCCATCAAATAGTTGATGAGATACATAGTGACACATACGTACGTACATACGTACGTACGTACGTACGGACACACATATAACATGATTTCATTATGCAACTTTCTGGATCTCTGGGTTGCCTTGACTAATCGTGCTGAAATTATACACACTCATAGAACCTATCAAATAAAAAATGCTGTGCATATTTTTAACTAATTAGGTTTATTGATTGTTGAGTTATGATTGATCAAAGAAATGAGATTTTAAGCATATGCCATTCTTGAGTCAATTAAGGGATAGAGCGCTCTCGCGCCTCCCTTGATTCGTTATAAGTGAAAGCCTTCTGAGGCTGAAAACTATAGCCTTTGTAGGAGCGATATAAATAATTATTTGAAATTATCAGTATTTATTAATCAACACTCACAAACTATAATGAATACATTATTGAAAACAAATCGTAGTTGAAATGTATTATTTTGTGAAAACAAAATACACTTTTTACAAAGTTACATTTCTAAGTAGTAATGAAAATAACGTAATCATTTTATTTTAATTTGTAAAGTAGAACAACACACTTCTTCCTAATCATGGCAGATGGAACGAGAGCATGTTACCCCCGAATAGCGTTGGAATGTTATTAAGACGGGGGAGCAGAATACATTACGTCTTCATAGAACAAGTAATACTGATCTACAGAAAACACAAAGAAAAAATAAGAAACACATACATTACACTGATCCTTTCGGTGAAAAAGTAAACTATAAGATTAATAATTCAATAAATAATTACTCAAGACTTATATCCGGTCATAGCTGACAGAACGCAAACACGCTACTACTGTAGATTAAATTAAAGTGCGATTGAAATACCGTATAGATCCTTTAGTTCGACATGAAGATTCCCGAGTTTGACAAGATGCACCAGAATAAGCTCAGAGAATACATCGGCCGAAACGTTGTCAGAATAACTTCCAAGATAAGGCTAATGCAGCTATTTCAATAAAATATTAGCTCAGTAAATAAAAAGACGAAACACATCCCTTCTGGCTTTTTTTCCTTATTGAAGGAAATTATCTCATAAAAAATGAAAACATAATAATGTAAAATATGTGATTACATACATTGAGGAAAATTATTGCATGTTTTTCTACGGCTGTAAGTAAACGACTGGTGTATGTGGCTTCTAAACCTTCTATTTGCTAGCATCATACAAAGTTTGCTTTTGATCTGAGAATGATTTTGAAAATCAAATAAATGCGAACTTGTCGAGATAATTTGGTTGCTTTAATGTAAGTACAACGATGTGTAAATGAGACTCGCACACACGTAATGGATTTAGAAATGCTATGGAAACCTGAAAACATACTTGCTGAATATCACCTGCTATCTGCTGTGACGTCAGTCCCAGATGACGCATTCTCTCTGAACGTGTACGCTCAAGTCATTGACTTATACGTCCAAATAATTAATATGTTTCGTGCACGTATACCCTATATATGTATATAATAGAATGTTTGATTCAGAGGTCGTATATAGTGATTACTCTTACATTTAGGTAAAAATAGTACAGATTGACAAAATAATGTGTGTGTATTATTGGTGTAAGGCATTCAGTTGCCTTATATATCTTATATCGAACTGGGCTATGCTGTGACCATCATAACGAGCCCCTTGGGCGTTTTCGTCATCATTATAAGACGTTGTGACTGTACTGTCAAGTCGTATGACTTGTACAAGTAATTATGGGAGGTATGTAATTTCCAAAATTATACCCATATAGACACACACACACACACATATATATATATATATATATATATATATATATATATATATATATATTATTTATTCAAAGAACATTTTATTCATTTATATACTAAAAAGTAGTAACTACAGAAGCGTATTTGATTTTTAACATATTTCACCCAATACCATGCAGGCTGCCACTGTAGGCGTATAGGGTTACTGAGAATAAGGGTGTAGGTTTTGTGTGTCATTCTAAGTAGGAAGCAGTGTAGATGTCTGCTTACATTAGTTTTAAATCTCTGCATATCGGTACAGTCGGAGAAACAAGGAGCAAAGAAGAGGTTCCAGAGGCCGACAGCACAAGGAAAGAAGCTATTAGAAAAGAAGGCTCTCCGGCATCTGGGAACCTCTACAGTAAATGGATGTGATTTAGCTGATTGTCGAGTTGGTCTAGTGTATTTACGTCGAGGGGACACCAGAGGAGCCAGTTCATCGCACACAATCCATTAAAGTATCGTTAAAACAAGCACAAGGATGCAACATAACGACGGTGGGACAGAGGCTTGAGCTTGGTTGATAGTGACGTATAAAGGTGGCGACTTTTTTGAAGACCTTGTCTAAGAGGGAGAGACTAGTAGATGATGCACCAGCCCAGGTGTGGCAACAATACTCCAGATTGCACAATTAACACAGGAGTGGCATGGGCTCCACCTTCCATATGCTGTGCCCTAGACACGGTGATTCTTAACAAATCATGCCGCTCGTGCCCGTCCAGGCTATGCGACCTTTATATATATATATATATATATATATATATATATATATAATGTGTAAGCATATCTATATATATACAATGATAAAAAGTAAGAGTCGCGCTAATGTGTAATTGGATATGAATCATGACTTCGTAGTTATACATTCACCCCTTTCCCAACTGAGAGACTACACATACTAAATATACTTTCATTTCATATTTTTTAAAGGTCTAAAGAAGCAGGCTCTCTCGAGAGATCGTAGCTGAAACACGTATGCACACATGTTATGAATAAATTTGTATAAATAAAAAAAATGCATACTAAAACAGCTTGTAGCGAATATGTTTTCATGTTTTGTGTGGCATATTTCTGTTAAGACGTAATGCGTTCTGTTCATTTCTAAATAAAGTTTTTTTTTAAATGACTACATGGAAAACATACGGGAGGGATGTGTTTGGTTAACTGGAACAAACAATTGTTTGTATAAAACGCAAGTGTACAGTGGCTAGGTATGTTTGTATTGATGAACAATATTTTCTTTTTAATTTGCCTAAAAATAAATCCCTTAGGAGGCAGTGTCCTTAAACTATGCCGTATAAAACGATGATAATTATATTATTTAAGTGATCCCACAGTTTAAAATTAAAATGTTTGTGTCTATTTTATTACGTTTGTAGCGAATATATTTGGATGCAGTGTGTGACCTAATTTGCGTAATGATATAATATGTTCTGTACTTTCATATACAACAGTCTGAAAATAAATTGTTGTTGACTGAGACAGCCTCCATTAAACTACGCCGTATTGAAGGAAGATAACAATTTGTGGGTTAGATGATTTCGCAGTCGAAAATCTGAAAGTGTTTTGTGTTTTGTAGAAAATATTGTTCATGCCATTTGTGACCAATTTTCTCGCATCGAAAAAAGCATGCGCTAAATAGGTCGTTCAATTCTGCAATAGTGACCCCTCATACT
>OY744540.1:87566235-87621235 GCA_963556195.1 Sepiola atlantica
ATTCAAAATAGCTAAATAAAAAATCTTATTTATCGAGCCAAAAGAAATTCCTCTACAAATAAAATATTTTATAAATTACTTGCCGATATTAAACACACCTTAATTAATAATAACTTTCCTAACTATATAGTTGATCAACAAATAAAACGCTCTCTAACCGCCATAAATAAAAACTCTAACAACACCAATATTACTATTAATAATAATAATATTAACTTGTTTTATTGTAACCAAATGAACCCCAACTATAAAGTCGATGGCAAAATAATTTAAAATATTATATATAAACATACATCCCCCGTAGATAATAACTTTAAAATGAGAGTTATTATTTATTACAAGAAATCTAAAATCACAAATGTATTAATAAAAAATAACCCGGCCGACAATAGCTTACTAAAAACTAGTAATGCCATTTACGTGTTCGAATGCCCTATCAGAGAGTGTGTCTCTGCAAACAACACTTATATCGGCATGACTAGAACTTGAATATTACGCCAACTAACTTGCCATATCAACTCCCCTCAAAGTTCCATCAAGCAACACTTAATAACACATAGCATCTCCAAAAATTAATTCAGGAATAGTTTAACCAGGAACACGGCCATTCCTGGGACCTCATATTGCAGTATTCGTCTCCCCATAATGGAAGCCTTGTTTATTCAAGTAAATACACCTAGTATCAACCGTGCTCGTTATGAGGGGGGCGAAGGCATGTTGAAGTGTTGTTGAAGTGGTATTGAAATGTTTTTTAAAAACGTCGTGTTAATAAATTCACCGATCTTTTATTTTGCTTACTCATTCATCCGCCTGAAGATGACCGAAGTCGGTCGAAAACGTTCGCGAAAATATGGCGATTTTTACACAACATGGACGATAATACCAAATCGGTCGTGCGATGAATAAAAAAAACGAATCAAAAAATAAATAAACAGAAGCTGTCGCTACTGTTGAACCATTAATGCATATATATATATATATATATATATATATATATATATATATATATATATATATATATAATATATATAAATATATATATATATGTATATTATATACATAATTATACATACATATATATATATATATATATATATATATATATTATATGCATAAATATACATATATATATATATATATATTATATACATAAATATACATATATATATATATATATATTATATACATAAATATACATATATATATATATTATATACATAAATATACATATATATATATATTATATACATAAATATACATATATATATATATATATTATATACATAAATATACATATATATATATATTATATACATAAATATACATATATATATATATATATATTATATACATAAATATACATATATATATATATATTATATACATAAATATACATATATATATATATATATATAGTATATACATAAATATACATATATATATATATATATATTATATACATAAATATATATATATATATATATATATATATATATTATTTTATGTTTCTCATTAGTAAATTAACAATATTATGACGTCTACAAAAATATATATTTTTTAATATAGCATCGAAATTAAAACATATAACATGCGTTATCATTTTGTTATCAATTAAATATTCCAAGAAATAAGTGGATTAGTGTTGTTGGTGCTTGAATCGGTTATTTGAATAATAATTTATTAGTGTCACGTTAGTATATACATCATATTGTAAAAAAATAATTAGGGTTATGTTAGTTGAGAGACACACACCATGAGAGCAATACACACGCCAACATATGGAATCTGTGATCACACTAGCCCCGATCGTGGTATGTCCATACTCTAAACAATGATAACACACAAAAAACATAAAACAAATGGATACTGTTGTAAAATAAAAAAAGGAGAGACAATTGAAATGTCTATTTTTTATCTTAGCTCTTACTTAAAATGTTGACACACTCGTATTTCAAACAAGGATAGTCTAATTTGCAAACAAAAATCCGTATTGAAATTCCAATATATATTTTCAAAATAATAATATTTTAAATATCAAAGTAGGATCACGTTATTAATGTGTTTTTTTTCAATCATACAGTACCGTCAAAAATTAAGGAACACAAATAAAATCTTGCTTATCTCAAATAAAATATATTTTTTTTTTGTGAAAATTTCATTACATATGTAAATTGTGTAGTTGGAGACTTGACATCTGTAAAATGGTGGAAAGATATCGACTATGAATTGTCAGATTTCCTTAGCTGAGTGTTGTTACTAGCAATTCTTAGAATAGACACCAATAGTTAAAACTCCTCTATATAGGAGAACTTGACATTACCTGGTATTCCATTACCGTTTAAAACTTAAACTTATGATATGACTTCAAACATATCTATTTCAAATTATTAGAATATACTCTAGTCTAACAACGTTAAATACAAGGTTTTATTGAGGCAATTAGCTGCCAAATTATATTGACTCATTCGGTCTAAACTTCCCAAGAATTGACAGTGAAAACTAATCCATCGTATACATTTCTTGGCGGATCTTATTTTTTAATATTAAATCTTCAAATATAAATTTGTTTTCTTGCAAATACTAATTTGTTTTCACAATTGAAGTGATTTTCCTCCCTTTTTTTTATTTTTCAAATATGTATAAATTAATAATAGTGTTTATTTACGCATATTATTATTATTATTATTATTATTATTATCATCATTATTATTATTATTATTATTATTATTATTATTATTATTATTATTATTCTTCTTATTATTATTATTATTATTATTATTGTTGTTGTTGTTGTTGTTGTTGCAAAGTTGTGTTACAGAATATCGTGTTTTATTTTGTAAAAACACATAAGAATGAAATCAAACAGTCTTCATTAAAAATAAATCGGCAAAGATAAGAAAGATTAATACGGTGGAGTTATTAGCCCTTGTCATCGAAGGCCAAAATAGACGAAATGTGGCAGCCCTGTAATAGAGTGTACCGCTTTTACATAAGCTAATACTTTTTAAATTTTATTTAACTTCACTCGAAGTTCTCAGAAATCAAGAGGTCCCTTACTGGGGCTAACACTAGATCTCTATATGAAATACATAGATACTCGAATATTATATTAAAGTTATCTTTTATTTCTCAAACGTTGAGTTAGTAAAGAAGGGAAGCACATTAATTTTTCCGGTCCCCAATTGACCAATAAACTATGTTATAGTGTATATTTCTTGTTATCTGTTAGTCTTACCAGATTCTAGGACAATAATTAATCTTGTCTGGTGGAGTATCCAGCAAAGTACCGTTACTTGAGGTAATATCATGAAGAGAAGGTGCACTATTTTTCGTATGAGCTAGTGTATAGTCATACCGAAAAGAGATTATGAGTGATGCGAATATTATGCTATCTTAAATAGTTTGTCAATGTGTACTTGTAAGGTGAAGTATCCTCATGTCATGTTGTCTCTACAAATTCTTGTAAAGAGAAACCGAATACGCTTAAGGATTGGTCTAGTAGGCAATTCAAACCCTCCAGTAGGTAATTCAAACTCTACTAAATAACTATATGTAAGGAGAGATGATTTGTTAAAGTCTAAATGTTGGTGATGAACACCATTTAAAGTTTGATAGTATCCTATATCTCTACAAAGGTACCATCAGCCCATGAATGGAGTATTGTTGTCACATCTAGGCTGGTGCACTAGCAACTAGTCTCTCCCTCTTAGACCAGGTCCCAAAAAGAGTATCTTATCTAAGAGGTCCCTGAGTATCCACCAAGCTCCATCCCGTGTCATATCGCCGGAATGTTGCATCCTTGTGTTTGGTTTACAAGTACTTCAATTGAACGTGTTTTTATGAACTTGCTGCTATAGATCCTCCTCGATGTAAATACAATCAGCCAACCCGCCAATCAGCTAAATCCCATCCATTCACTGTGAGGCCCCCAGATTCTGGAGAGCCTTCTAATGCAATAGCTTCTTCCTTCGAGTTTCCAACCTTTGAAACTCTCTCTCTCTCTCTACTCCCCGTTTCTCCGACATGCAGAAATTCTAAACTAATGTGGACAAGCATATCGCTGCACAGCTCTAAATGTAGGATGACCTCCTAAATGTTCACCTTAATTCTCAATGGCCCCTTCCGTCTTCACTATCAACTTACCTTGTTTAGGTTGAACTAAGTTTAAAATAAATCACTTAACTATATGATATGTCTACCTTCGTATCGGGTGATGGGCAGCACGGAGACAAATAACGCCATCGATACCTTTAAGACTTCCGCATTCTTAATGTAAATCTAATATCTACAGTTGATATGGAACGATTACGAGAGAATTGTTAAATAATGTCGTTTCAGAAAGGAAATTCTATTAGTAAAACTTTCTGAGATAAAAAGTCAGTTCTATTAAATTATATGAAATTCAGAAAAAAAACGATTAAATTCTTCCCGTGGGAAAACATTGATTTTTTTTTCTCATATACTCTTCCGCCATCTTGAAAATAGTCGATATTTTAAAGAAAGAAACAGGAAAAATATCTAAAACTTTATAAATCTGTTCTTATTCGCTCAAAGTATTTAAATCTATTACAAGTTTTAATTAAATTTATGATGATGTAGCTCTGGGATAAAGGTAAGTGAGTAGAAATATTGAGTTGATTTTTTTGTAATTCAGTTTGTAGCCCATCTGTATAGACAGAAAGGGGGATGTTGTTCATGCGTTTGAAAAAAAAATAGAATTTGGAATTTGGAATCATATATAAACAGCCTCACACACCCAAGTAATTTAAGCAGTGTAATCGGGATGTGAGAGAAGGACATTCTAGAATTAATCTTATCTTTCTGAAAAGGCGACATATGTGAGTAAACACTTTTTTTAATTCATAGATTTAAAAATCAAAGTACAGTTTATTTCAGCAGAAATAATACAATTTCAACGATCAATTTTAGCCAAAACATGGATGACATCTAAGGGAAATGATTGCAATCTTTCAACGGTCCAGATTTTACAACTTAAACGTCTTTGTTTTTTTTTTTGTTGTTGTTGTTGAAATAGTTTGTTTGTTTTTTGCATAAAAATAAACACCGGATTATTTAAACAAACACCTACATTTTTTCAAAACATTGGACGGAGGATTTCAACGTCTAGGTACGAGCCCACTGAGTCAGTCTGGTTGTTCCAAGGCATCTCCCTGGCTATCGTTCGTGCCAACGCTATGTCAATAACGGCGGCGTCACTTCCGTTCTAATCGTCATCTTCGACTCTCTCTTTCTTTCTCTTCCCCTCTCTATCTACCTAGGTCTGTATCTGTTTATTTGCTTCTCTTTCTCTCACTAACTTGCCAGAGATTGTTGTCAAGTTGAGTTAATAATAAAAAACAATAAAATAAAATAAATAAAGCGTGTCGCCAAGTAAACACTTGTAACACAAAACATGATTCTTTGGAATGCATTTCACGATTCTTACAAAGTTCTTACGACATCTGTTTTGTCTTTCGATTTCGAAGAAACAGTAAATGAGACACACTTTTTTGTGTATGACATATACTTTGAGAGTGAATTATATAAACACATTTCACTATTTATACGAAATGCTTAGCGATATAGCTAAAATCTCATGAAAAAAGTAGATAGCCGATCGCTTATTATAAACATATGACGTAGGATTATTAGAATTTATACTTTTCGGGCACAAAGCGAGAACAGCATGTTACATCCGGTAAACATCGGCGTCAAGTATTAGTCATTTATCAATAAAGACAGTTCAGGTACAACGTAAAATTAAAAGAAATTCCAGCTTCGTTTAGTTAATCAAATTGTAAGTTAATGCAAGTTTAATCGTATTCTTATTCCAGAAGAGCATTAAATATACTACCCTCGTGAAAAAAAACTAATACATTATCACCAATCGGGCTCTTAATAGGCAACGTTGAATCATGTTTAATTGTCGCAAACGATGTTCATGTAAGGCAAATATACTTTAAAATACAAAAGAAGATGATGATAATGGTGATGATGATGATGATATAATCCAACATCACAAAACACGAAATCTGTTGAAGCAATATATTAAATATATTTATAATGATCAGCTGAGTCGTTTCATGTTCGTGCATACGTTATCATCTTACACGCACATTTTAGAAAAATAAGATTATCCGATCAGCAAGATCGTGATTGTTTATCAACTTGATGTCGTTTAGGTAAAAATGTTCGATAAACTCATTTAAAAAGGAATTGTTCCAAAATGGATTTTTCGTCCGGTCATCTATAACAGTGATATGTTAACTAAATACATTTCAATAAAGGCCATTTGTTTTATCAATTCTTTCGATCCAAAAATAAAATATTATTTCATAAACAATAATAGTGTTACAATCTCAAATTAAAAAAATAGGCACGAATCTAATAAAAAAAGAACTACCTCCGGATAGCCACTTTGATGATTCCGATCGCCAAAACCCGATTCCGAAATATTACGGCGAAAATACTGATATAGTTATACTATCTTTAAGTCTCGAGTGAAATAACGCATACTGTTTAGTTTTAAAGAGTTACGCTCCAATTGCTCTGGTGGTAATATACACACGCGAACACAAAAGCTATATTAGTGTAAGGTTCGTAAGAGAGAATGTTTAGATGAGGTCATTATATGTTCGTGTGAGGATATATATTATTAAAGTATTTGTTCATAAACACGAAGCATTTTGAAATAAAAAAGAATTATACTTAGTTTAATGTATTCACTGTAAACTATCAGACAGACATTTTATTTATTCGTCAATGAAATAAAATATTTATGTATTGAAAAATCAATTCACATAAATAATTCCATTTTAGATTAAGCCAAGAAAATATTCGTTTAGCTCCAGTAATATAATTTTAGTAATTTCGCAATGAGAACACAAAACACCAATTTCAAAAATATAAAGCTAAAGAGCTGCAAAGGTTTAGCCTATAAATAAATACTACGCAACATAGAAAGTTCAGATAGAGCTCGTATATTTTAACTTACTAGAAATCAAATTTATGACATTTATTTTCAGAGATACTCATTGAAATATAACAAATAGGTAATTAATTCGCATTCTACCTTACATATATATATATATATATATATATATATATATATATATGCATTAAGATATACCGGCCCCAGAAAGAGTGAAATGTACTCCTTAACAGCACAGTTTGCTCTTAAATTAGGCCGCTTTACGAAGATTAACATCAAAATGCAAAATGTAATCCTACTAATTTTTATGTCTAGAATACTTATTCCAATTTTAGTCACACTTCTATTTAATAGTTTTGATTGATTTAAACATAAAATGTAAAACTTAAATCACAAAGATCTTCACAAGAAACTAAACTTTCATGAATTTTGATTAATTAATATCTAATGACTAGGTGTTTTTTGTTTTTTTACAAATCTGACATTTAAATTTATAAATAGGATGTTGTGTTATCGATATTCACACAGTAAACTCTATGAATACTCCAAAGAAACTAAATGCAAATACTGTCCATTACTTATTGCCTGACACCGATTGTGGAAATATGAATGCAAATTGTAAATATAAATGCAAACCGCACATTTAGCGTGATAACAACGCCATCCTGATAGCCGAATGACTAGAATCAGTGAACCTCAAATCGAAAGTTGTAGACTCTATCCCAGATTAAAGCAATGTCTTATCTAACCACAATGACGAGCTCTGATGAATTGATACAGATTGGGTATTACTTTGGAAACGCATTCTTTCAAATTAACACGATTTAACTACATGCGAAATAGGAAACGTGGCAATGAATGAAAGCGATGGTCTTTGACAGAAATATAACACACCACTCAACATGCTGTGATTTGTCTTGTACTGAAGTATGTCCCACAGCCTTGCAGGAAGCACTGATTGGACCGGATAGATCAAAATAGAAGAAAAAAAGAATACATGAAATGTACTAAAAGTCCACTGAAAATCGAATAAAACACAACAAGCTTCTTGTCTTGCATTTCTGATAAAAATATATTCTCATGCTTACTGGACGCCTGCGTAATGTATGTGCCTTTTGATGATAGGTGCAAATATTCAATTAGCGGTTTTCGCGACTCTACCTATGCAGTAGGAGCTATCGACATGTCATGTGTCGGTTCCGGCTAAAGAGTGTAATATGCGAAGTGAATGTGGGGAGGGGTGTTTCACAGCAAGGCTGATTATCTCTCAGCTCAAACACTGTTTAACTTTGAAAACTGTAAACACTCTATAACTCTATCTATTCATTTTCATAAAATTGGCTTTACTGTCTCTTTCGACTATATACGGGATAAATCCTGACCTCATTATTAGTACGAACTCTGATTGGCTACAAGCCTTAATTGGAATTCAAGTCGTCGTTTCCAAAGACTTGGTACTTCGGCCAGTATTTTAAGATACTCATGTCATACTTGACACCAGCTGACATATGCAGTTATCTTTTCAGTCATACTAGTTTTTCCTGTTCGTAGACCAAAAACATTCCTGTCATATTTCCCAACATACTTCATAACTCATGTTAATTGTAAATTAATTATTCTATTTTATTAGAGTACATTGAACTTAATACACCCTAGTTTATTTAATTCAATCTATTTTGTCGTAGAGATCCAAGTACATTGCCACTTATAGTATACACTAGTACATTTGATTAACGCAATGTCGTCGAACAGGTCCAATTACATTTTCACCTATATAATACACTAGTGCATTTAATTAACTGAATTTAATCGTAGAGTTCCAATTACATTGTCACCTATATAATACACTAGTACATTTAATTAACTCAATTTCACCGAAGAGTTCCAATTACATTGTCACCTATATAATACACTAGTACATTTAATTAACTCAATTTCACCGAAGAGTTCCAATTACATTGTCACCTATATAATACACTAGTACATTTAATTAACTCAATTTAATCGTAGAGTTCCAAGTACATTGTCACCTATATAATACACTAGTATTTTTAAATAACTCAATTTCTTTGTGTAGTTCCTAGCACATTATTATCTATATACTACACGAATCCTGGGGCATGAATAATAATATTTAATTATAATCAATATGGTACACGAATATTCTGGGTTTTGTGTTCTTTCTGATACTCCATAAAAAGAAGACTCAATCTTTTTCCTTTATTTAATATGATTTATAACTTGATGATCATCGAAATACAAATATAAATATAGAGGTGCAGGGCTAATTGTAGTTGTGCAGACGTGTCCTCAATCATTTTAAGTAAATGTTTGATATTCTGCAATAAGGTGAACGTCTATAAATATACCGAAAATAATTTCAATAAATGACACTACACTTACCGTCGTTCCTAGTCAATCAATAGTTTCTCTATCCTTCGGTCTCCTCTAAAAATTTTAATACTAAAAATGTAAAAATAAGAATAAATAGGGTAATATATTGTCTTTAGTTGGGTCTAAGAGGACATAAGATTTGTCATTTATTCCCGGTGAATTTCGGGTATATCTGCAAGTACAGTTACATATTTGCTTCATTAAGATTTGAAACAGGATTATTGATCAAATTAAGAGAATGACAAAAGAAGCAGAATGGATTAATAAATAAATAACAAGAACTCAACCACGTAATGATGATAACCTACTGGCGACATTTCATCAATGTTTTAATTTGGTGTCTCTTAATTGAGATCCGATAAAGAAGGCCCACTAACAAGGGGCGTGCCATGAAATGTAAATGATGGCTATCACAAAGAAACAAACAATTATGTTAAATTAATTATTTTTTCCCGCAGGGAGAAAGGTTTATTCAGCGGATGTTTATTTATTAAATTTATCTTTTTTGTTGTCTCTTGTGATCACTGGGATCAGTAAGTTCTGAGATGTATGCACTTATTCGATTAATTTAGATTTAAAATGGTATTTCTTTGTTTTTCTTGGAGGTGTTATATGACGCATGTAGTTGGTTGTTATGTAGCATATGTCGATATTGTTAACGTTACATGTTGGTATTCGAATACATGTTGACGGTATTGGATTTTTTTGACAGTTATTCACAGACAAATACGCATATACTTAACGTTTTTTTCACATAGTTTCCGGGTTTTACAAAGTTCTCCTTGAGTACGGGAGCCAAAAAATTGTTTAATAATTTAAATACTATGTGTTACATGTAATCTTCATTTGAAAACAAAGAGCTGCTCGTTACTGTATATTTATTCTCATAATGTCGTTTATTAAGAAAAGCTTCTTGCCCCGTGTAAAAATGAATTATCCATTATCCATGAATGCACTATAATAGAGCGATGATGCTTAAAGAAAGAAAATGATTGTCAGCGTCTTTCTTAAAACGACCTGCACATATTTTGACTTTCTCAAAGTACCAATCATACGGAAATGAATCTGAATTTTATTACAAACTCATTCTATCTCATACAAATATTCGAATCGTTGACCCCTCATGAAAAGTTGCATTGGTCGCAATATACAGTAACCAAATGGAGCAACGCCTAGACTGTATGGTTGATGCAGAAGAGCCTTAGCTTCTATTTCTTCAGTTATGTTGCCAAATTTGAGATTGTATGGGGGTTTGCATTGCCATTTAAGAAAATGCTTTCTAACGAACACGTCTTTGGTAATTGCCAACCAGCTTCTGATAGATTCAACTTTGTTTCTGACCGTAACGTTCAGCGCTGATCATCAGGCTTTTTGTCAAAATTTCAAAATGCAAAGTTAATTTCGGAGTTCCACAATGATCCTGCTTTTAAATTATTTTAATACAGCGCACGAACTTTTTTGTCAGCCTATCATTCTTCGTAGATTGGAAACAAGAACAAATATGTATCGTCGACTAAGATAGAATAAACATTTCGTAGTTTGTTTGTTAAGTTTAGTTGTAGCTTTGCAGAATACTTGACATACAGATACCTACATGTTTCTACTTTGATTTATTCTAAAAATGCACTTTGCAACTGAGATGTAAGAGGCCAGTCTGAATCAAGGGCAATATTTGAAGCGGAATCTAAAGTTGGGAGTTGTGCATCTGGATGTGTTTTTCACATAAAACTACGTTCATGCACGTTGGTACAGTTTGGGAACAACGTGAAAAAATAGGAGTATCAAAACTTTTAATTGAATCGGTAATTGTATTGGAATCGAAATTTAAAACAGAATCGGTAATTGTATCGGAATCGGAATTTAAAATAGAATCGGTAATTGTATCGGAATCAACATTTTAAACAGAATCGGTAATTGTATCGGAATCGGAATTTAAAACAGAATCGGTAATTGTATCGGAATCGGAATTTAAAACAGAATCGGTAATTGTATCGGAATCGAAATTTAAAACAGAATCGGTAATTGTATCGGAATCGAAATTAAAAACAGAATCAGTGATTGTATCGGAATCGAGATAAATATTGTTATCGTTCCATCATTTTGGCGTAACAACGATTACTGAATTGTGAAATATATATGGAATGACATTTTTAGAGTAGAAAGTCATTTTTGCATCGGGGAATATCTACAGTGAAAAGGTTGAATTTTGCTGATTATCGGGTTGGCTGGAGGGTATTTACGTCAAGGAGTCATCAGTCGAACAAGATCGTCAGAGGGCATTCCATTGAAGTGCATGTAAAACAAGAACAGGGATGCTACATCGCGGCGATTAGCATGGACTGGGGTTTGGTATAGTGTTGCACCTATTAGATTAGATGCTCTTTTTAGACCCTATTTAAAAGAGAGACAGATATATATATATACATATATATATATATATATACACACACAGAGATAGTTTTAACCGGGCAATATGTGAAAACAATACTCCATGCATAGGCGAATGGTCGTTTTGTAGAGATATAGAATACTGGCATGTGTGAGATGGTTTTGAGCACGGTAGAAGGAGCCTTCGTTATATGCAGCAGTGTTTGTCCCAATACATGTTAGCTGTGAATGTTAGGCCGAGGTGTTTGAATGTGTGACTCTCGGGTAGCCCTGCCAATCGCTCGTTAAACCGTGTGTTTATAATTCTTAAAGTAAAGGAGCTTTTTCTTAGTAGAATTAAATACAACCATCCATGTATGCCCCCATTCCACTGAAGACTACGGTTCATTTTCTAAGAAGACAGCCATTTTTTAGATATGTGCACGTATTTGTTACTAACCTGTGGATAATAGAGCGTGGTGACATAAGCTAATATACCTATCTCAAATACAATTGCATCGGGAATGTCTTTTATGAGTATCAAGAATAATATAGGTCTGATGATCGACTGCTGGGACAGGCCGAATTAATGTCATACTGTTTAGATGTACGGCCTGTTGATAGCAACCTGACATTTTTTTTAGTTAATAAAGGTCTGATTATTTGAAATATGTGTCCAGTAATACTGTATCACTGAATTTACATAAAAATACGTTCGTGCTAAACTGTGTCAAACGGTTGATTATTTAAGCGCAACAACTCTCGCTTTATTAGCCTTGTTCAGTGTATGGGATGTGCGTTTAAAGATGACCGTTAAGATTTCCGCAATCGATAGACTTTTCTGAAAAAAAAAATACTATTGGCCAGAAATACGTTTTGCATGACAAAGTGGTGGGCTATCGCGTGATTTATTCATGATTCAAATAGTCTAGTAAAATGCTGGAGGAGATTGATGGGACGATAATATTGTGGATCACTTATCACTGTTACAACAGAAGCAATCTTTTAGCTATGAAAAGTTATATAGGAAAATCATCGTAGAGTTTGTAGAGGGCAGGGCCATGGGAGACAATTTTTATTACTATAGCAGGGATAAGATCAGGCGTGCATGCTGTGGAGGTTTAAAATTGTTTTCATGATGTCCTGGACTTAGGAACGAGTGATGAACAGATAAACGAATGTTGCATTTGTCCGCAGTGAGACATGTTGAGATGCAGTGCTTTGTGGAATCGAAGGTAGAGTTAAAGGCGGATCGCTGTGCAAGAATTTTAGCCATATATGTCGCCCTGCACGTAACATCCTGTGGTTGGGGAGCGGTGAATTGTTTAATCTATATTATTTTTTATATAATTATTGGAATTTGCATTGACACACCCTTCCAAAAATACCGAAGTCAATGTAAAGTAAATTTTAAAAAGTTTAATTTATAGCTTGTAAATTCAGACGGTTATACAATCACGTCACGTATGCGCTAGACGTCTGAGAAAATCTTAGGCGAAGTGTTACCTTAACTGATAAAATGTTTATTTATGACTTAAAAATGTAAGTAGAGGCAGAGTAATATTGTATGGACACAAGGGAGATCCATAAAAAAATATAAGAGAATTCATTACTTCATATTATTTAAAGCTCGGGGAACATAGGGAACAACATAAAAATCTACTTTAGACTATGATATGGGACATACAGGGATCAGTATCAATTGTCGGTGTTGCATATTTATGTATATATATATATATATATATATATATATATATATATATATATATATATATATATATATATATATATATGAATACATATATATACATATATATATACAAATGTATACGTATATATATACATATAAATATATAGATATACATATAAATATATATATATGCATATATATATGTGTATATATACACACATATATATGTATATATATATATATATATATATATATATATATATACATATATATACATATATATACATATAAATATATGGGAAGAGAAGGATGAAGGTAATCCGACGTGATGGTAAAATGAAAAAGGAAAACCAAAAACTGGATGTTTTTTATGTGTACATCAACGTTTCGTCTTTATTTATAAGACTTCATCAGGATGATGATATAGGGAAAAGATATCATGCAAGCACAGATACATGTAGGGTAGACATGTTGGGAAGAAAAATAAAATAAAATGAAAAATAATGGCAGCGTCTTGCTGGACGTCCGTACTTGTTAGAGAATGAAAATGAGTGGGAGAAAAAAGGGGAAGGGTGGAGGGAGCCAGGACTACTGTGGCTGGCGATGAGAGAAAGAGGTGGGGGATGAGCAGGGGTAAAATGGATGGCAGAGAGAGATTGGAGGAAAAGGGGGAGGGGGTGTTTGACCAGATGGCTGTGGTCGAGATTGAAGGGGAAGAGTGAGTTGGAATGTTTGTGTGTGGGGGGTGTATGCAGGGAAAATGGGGATGGGTAGAGAGGGAGGGGGGGGGCTGTGATTTTGGTGGATGGGCGAAAGTTATGGTCTTAGAGAGCGTTTGGAGAAAATGAGGGAATTTAAGAAGAGGTATGGGAGAAAATAGATGAGAGGGGGAAGAGGGAGGATTTGTCGTGATAGGGTGTGAAATATTTGAAATATTTGGAAAATGATAGCAATGAGTGAGGGATTGGAGTGGGTGGGGGAGGGGGTGATTGAAAGGGTGGGTGAGGAATATTTGAAATATTTGGAACATGAGAAAGTTTATTTGGACTGTAGTATTAAAAATGTGAGGGAAAAAAGTGAGGAAAAATAAGAGAAGATTCAGGGAGAAGAAGGAAGGGTGTGGGTGAATGGAAGAGTGTCATAAGGTTAGAGATGAAAATAAAAGTTAGCCATGATCAGGCAGAAGACTTTGTTCTGTGAGGATGATCTTGCTTATTAAGGGTGATAGGTTAAAGAAACCATTTCGCTGCTTGATGGTAGTGGAGGATGTGATGAGGGCAGTTTCCAATAATCTTCGCCGAGATTTGTTGTGGATGTGTTTAGTGATTATATATATATATATATGTAAACATATATATAAATATATACATATATATATATATAAACATACATATATATATACATACACATATATATATACATATATATATATACATATATATATATACATATATATATGTACATATATATTATATATATATATATATATATATATATATATATATATATATATATATATATATATATATACGTATGGACGAGAATATTGATTGAAAACTATGTTGAAAAGAGAATAATAATAATAAATGAGAACACTGGTTGATGATGGCCAGTGGCGACATTTTAGCAATGTTTCAATTGGTGGCATTTAATTGCAATCCGATAAACTCAAACAATTCTCTTCCATCTTTGCTAATGATGCCTTTAAGAGAAATACGCAATTATTCAACATTATTTATTTTCTTATGTAATCTTTTGTTTATAATCTACAAGTTTTGACCGATTAGTTTCGATCTTGGTGCATGTATTTTGTTAATGTGGATAATGACCTGTCGCTGATAGAGTTACAGTATGTTTCGATAATTGTAAGTAAGGATGTGTGTAATTATTATTTGTTGTACTGTATATAATAAATATTTTAAAACTGAGTATACGCATTGATTATGTAATCAATGTATAACTTTTATCAAGATAAGTTTGTTCAAATAGAATTTCATAAAATAACAATGAGTTCGTACATTTGTTCTAAGAATATTCTAACACATATAATGAATATCTATTCCGAATACATGTACGTTTACATCTGATGTCACAACAAGAGCGAGCGAACATTTATTCTTAAACACGGAAATATATAAAGATAATGGCACATTTTCACAAAATTTAGCAAATCGACCGGATGTTACTTAAAAGGGGACACTATTGTCAATCGGATGTCAAATAAAGTTAAGAATTATTAATTTAATATTTGCAAGCAACATTATATATAAAAACGGTTTCATTATTTTCTAACACATGATGGCCTGAAGATTCCAGGTGTTGTTTAAACGAAGAAAACACTTGAATGAATAGAAATTACGCATATGCGAGCGCGTCAAAAGGGGTAATGCAGTGTAGTTGGTCATATATTTTCTAGTTTACACTTCTAGATGTGTAAGTCAATGGGTAGAATTGTTTTTAATTGTTATTGATTTATATGAAATGAAAATACAATTATATATTCAGAGTTTATTTTTCTTTTGAATATTTATTTGAAATATCATGTTCTTTTTATATGTGTAAGCACATTATTCAAAAATAATGATATATTCATATATTTTGCAAATGAATTACGACTTTTAGTTGCCAGATATTTGTGTTTCAAAGTAGAAAATACTTGAAAGTAACACATATAAGAATTGTTGTATCAGGACAGAGTTTTTTTTTATTACATGCTAATTCTTTTGCTTTTTTATTCACATAAAATGCAAAATATGGGTCTTTGCTGTTGGACGTCGTGGACAGATTTATTACAATTCCGATACGCACGTTTATTGTGATTTTTTTCTACAAAAGTATCCGAAATCTCGAGATATACATTTACTATAGATTCTGTACCGTCGATTGGATTAGTGTACATTATAATATCATTAAGAGTAGTTCTCACTGTCCCTGAAAAAGGGAAAGTGAAGGCATACACATACAAATAATATTTCAATTGCAATAATCATACTATTCTCGATAAATCGTGGAAGAATTTAAATATTATAAATATCAAATCTAAAATACAAATAACTATTATGGATATCGTCATGGATGTATCTTTTTTTAAACTTTTCTTTATTGCCAATTATTTATCGCATGATGATGATGCTGATAGGTAAGGATGATGATGATATTTTATATCATCATCATCGTTACATATCAGCATCATCATCATGGTCTTTTAATTTTATTTAACTCCTGGTTTAGCCAGATGCCCCTGGTATATTTCCAACTGGTTTTACCGCTGGTCAAGCGTGAAAGAGTAGGATCAAGTTGACTATCGATATCGACTCTCCACCGTGTTGCTGGTATTCCTTTATGACTTTTGCATTACATTGGGGACCATTCTGTCGCACAATGTATCCACTTGTTGGGTGTACATTCTGATAGGTGACCTGTCTATCGATATATTTCATGTTCGTATCGTAGCGATGATGCCATATACTCTAGTTTGCTGTCTGATGCAGGTGTTTCTTTTTATATCACGTAAACTGATGCGAAGCATAAAGCGTTCCATTTTCTATTGTGTCACTCTTAGCTTCCATTGCGTTTCATATATTAATGCAAATATAATAACATTGGTAAAAAAATATATGGAAAATAGACTTCATCAATAAACTAAAAGTGATATTTCAGAAATGTGAAAATAATTATATATATATCATATCACATTAAAGCGTATGGCTTTCTGTTTCAAACAAATGAAGAAACTTGGTTGTTACTAGCTATACCTCTTGGAATAGGGAGCAGGCGTTTCTAGAAGAAAGGTTGTAGATTTGCGGCCTAGGCAATAGGGGCTATAGATGAAACAAGATCATTAAATTTGCTCAGCACGTCAATGTCCTTATTGCAACGGTGTGTACTCGCAAGAAATATCTGCCAAACATTACAGCATCTAGATTAAACACTACGAAATTGGCTAGTTTAAAGTTATAAGTGATAATGAGTGATATAACTCACAATTTCATACTTTCAATATAATCAAATGGAACAAACAAATATAATTTATTACATATAACATGTATGCTATTGAGTTCTTTCTTGAAAATGATTTATAATCGATGACGAAACGGCTGATGCTACTTTTTGTCTATTTCGATACATCCTATAATTTAGTGCTGCTGCCACACTTTCGAGTCGCCTTTGAGTGCACACTTTATTGCTTAGACTTCATAATCAAATCTTGAATATAGTGGGGGGTTATCTCGTCTGTTCCTCATAGACCCTTTCTCACGGAAGAATTGTTACTCGTCTCTCTGCACTCTGTTAGTACCTTCATTACAAATAAATGCAAATGTATTACATATTCAATATTTTGCAATGATCCTCGATTTATTGGACCAAATTATAATATAGAACATTTAGAAGATTTTCTTGCTCTATATTTTTGAAAACGACTGAATTCATTCTTGAAGTAAAAAAGTCATTATACATTACTCGACATTAGTGGGTCAGCTTAATTAGCCTGTAATTATAGGAAATAAGATTTTTGGAATTTGTTATGTTTTATTTTGAGTTGATAATTATTGAACACTAGACCTATATGTTTTGTGTATGGTATTGATGAATACAAATTGGCTGATGCCGATATTCATATAATTGTCAATCTTTTAACCTGATATAAATGATAATAATTTCATTTCCCTTTGCTATAATATATTGTGTCTGTTTGACTCTAAGCATTAGCCATTGAGCTTAAGTTTATTCGCATTATTTCTTCTCAGCCGGGGATGTTGAAGCATACATTTTATTTGTATAATGCTTTTTTGTATCATGTCTTATAATGTATTCATGAAATGTATACGCATATATATTTATATGTATATATATATATATATATATATATATATATATATATATATATAAATATATATATATATATATATAAATATATATATAAAAAAATATATATATATATATAAATATATATATATAAATATATATATATATATATATAGTCTAAAGAAGCTTTGAGTTATTTTAAACAAAAAGACAAAAAAAAAGGAAAATGCAGTTTAAATTCCCAGAGAAACTAACTAAATCCAAAATAGTGTAGACTTAACATTTATTGGAAAATTCATAAATAAATAATATATAATAGTAAGTATATATATATATATATATATATATATATATATATATATATATATATATATATATAGAGAGAGAGAGAGAGAGAGAGAGAGAGAGAGAGAGAAAGTAAACTATCAGGATTAAAACAAAACTCAATATAGTGGGCAATAATATTAATTGAATGACATAATAACATTAGACATTAATAACATGCTTTTAAAGTTTAAAACAAGGTGAAATAACGTGCTTACCTCATGAGTTTTCAAAAAAAATATTGTCATCAGCGGACGATTATTGCAATGACATTACTGCAGGTAATACAAATTAAGCTTTGAAAACATATAACATGTATTAAAAATACATACCGATACATATAAAACATCAAATATATCGGCAAAAACACAGTTTATTGTTAAATTTTTACAGTTCATACAAGTTGTAAAGTTTAAGACCATTTCATATTTGATGTTCTATAGGTATCTATATGTTTTGATAAATGTTTTTATATATTTTCAAAGATTAATTTATATTACCAGCAGTAATGTCGATCCGGTAATAGTCCTCTAAGGAGAAACTTTTCTTTGAAAACTCATGAGTTAAGGACGCAGTTTCTCTCCTTCTCTTTGAACTTTAATAATATATATATATATATATATATATATATATATATATATATATATACATATATATATATATACATATGTATATATATATACATATGTATATATATACATATATATATACATAGTATATATATATACATATATATATATATATATACATATGTATATATATATACATATGTATATATATACATATATATATACATAGTATATATATATACATATATATACATATATATATTTATATACATATGCATATACACATGTATCTACTTAGAGTAAGAGAGAGGGCAAAGCATTGGTTGAGCGTTAATAACTGCTTTTTCATTGTAAAACACAGTAAGAATGCTTATTCTTCAACAATGGAAAATAATTTTATTTTTTCTTCCAGATTCATAGCGTCAGCGAATTTTCCTAAGTCTGAGCTCCCATTTATGGAAAATGTTATTCCAGATATTAACATAACATTCTTCAAATCAAACGCCTGAAAATACCGTCTCATTAGTAATCACACTTAGTGTTTTTGCATTGATTCGCTCAGCTGAAAATCATTCCATTTCATTAACTTTCATCATCAAATTGACCGTGACATTGAAAACCGCTGACCAAACTATAAACATTGAAGCGAAAACAATGCTACAAAATAGCCACTATGTAAAGAAACATGTTTATATAAACCTAATTCAATGGATGATGTCGATGTATCAGATCAGTTTCTCACGGGAGTCTAAATGAATATTTTAGTAAGAGACATGCTTTATTAATTAAAAGACATACACATGACAAAAATATAAAACATTACATACACATTTAAAAAGAAACACTAGTTTTCGTAAGTGTTCCTTTGCTCTACCGTAATTTTAATGGTAGGTTATCGACTGAGCTCAAATCGATGTTTTCCCTCTTGTAAACCCTTCGCAATAAGAACCCGCCTAGATACAACCACTGCCAATGATTTCCCTTTCTCTCTCTGCGTGTCCAAGACGAAAAAAAACCTTCATTGCCAGAGCTTCTTTCTTAGAACTGCCCCTCTGTTGACACAGTGTGGCGAGACTACTTCACAACCGACTACAACATGGTCGTCTTCATGCCCAATGTAAACAAGTTAATGTCGCTTTAAAACCTGTATTCATAAAAAAATATGAAAAATAAATGGATTAGCATAATTTTGAAATATGAAAAATAATGTAAATTATATGTTTTTCAAATTTCTATTCAAGCCGACGAGACTATTAAGTTTTAAAAGAATTAACTTTTAAATAGTAACGCTGAAATTGAATGAACATTAGCGACGCCAGTCATCTTTTAAGTTATTTTCATTTGTTTTACTTTCATCATCAATTATCGGAAATCTATATGTTAAAATAGCGTGGAAAATAAGAATATATAAACGGTAATAATGTTAGTATTACATATATTATTCGACTATATAAAACATCAACTTCTCATGAAAAAGGTCTAAACAAGACGATATACTTTCTACTTATGAAACGATTAATATAGTCAAGTAGAGCTCCACTGATATAAAACAATAACTTATAATAATTAGCGGGGAATTCCACGGTGTTTTCTAAATCAATCTGTATATTTTACTGTTATACTAATATTATGTTTGAAATAATAAATGACTGTTGTAAAAGTATGAACCAAAAAATAACACTTCATTATTCCGAAAAAATAATGGTCAGTGTCGGTATTTAATTCTTTCCCACCCCAGGAATGTGCGACACAAGGTCGGAAAGTGTGAGAAGAGTCAAGCCAGCGCCCCTAAAAAGGGAGCACTCTGGCCTAGCAAAACTAGCCTGGACAACCCCACCGGCATTCCCCGGTCAGGGCGCCTCAGGCAGTAAGCAATACACTTACTCCTCCCCAAAGAGAGGAGGCAAGGCCTGTGAGGGTGCACCTCCTAGGACAACCCAGGACAGTAGTTGCCATTGTCAACCATATAGTATTTAAGTTAATAACACGAACATCTTAACTTATTTATTTATTTTAAATTGTAGCAATATATTTTTTTCACTTATGAATATTCTCTGTCGTGGCAAACAAACACAGTGAATGACTGTCACCAACAAAGTTTCGGAAAGTAGGGAAGGGTTCGTCCTCCTAGAGTCCTCCAAAACAATGTTGCTGCTGATGATGATGCGGATGATATATATTTATATAATAATTTAATAGTAAATACTTAATTATTATCCATATGCGTATGCGTTTTATATTAATAGAATCATTAGCATGAAAGATAACTTTTCAGCCGGTTGCACGATTCGAACCCCTTACACGAGTACCTTTTATCTCATGTTTCAACACTCTATACTAAACGCATATTCAACAATCTGAGAAATAAATTATATACTCTATCGGTAGTACAGATATGTGGTACAACGAAACATCCTGTCTGTAGATGACTATATACATCTTCTTTCTCTCTCTCTCTCTCTCTCTCTCTCTCTCTCTCTCTCTCTCTATCTATATATATATATATATATTATATATATATATATATTATATATATACATATAAATATATACATATATATATATAAATATATACATATATATATACATATATATATATTTACATACATATGTATATATATACATATATATATATACATATATATATATTTACATACATATACATATATATACATATATACATATATATATTATATATACATATATATATACATATATATATTTACATACATATATATACATATATATATAAATATATATATATACATATATATACATATATATACATATATATATACATATATATATATATATATATATATATATATATATATATATATATATATATATATATATATATATATATATATATTGTACATCCTGTATGGGTACTAAACTATTGCATGTGTAATATGAGTGTGGATTGGGTTTATGTTACTAGCACCCCTGCCTGAATAAACCGCGTATGTGTCAAACGTTTTTTTCTTCTTCCTGTCTCTGTAAGCTTTCTAAATATGACATGGCCGATCCAAGATTTTATACCTTTACCGACCATCGACATCCGCCGTATTTCCTTCCTTGTGCTTTTTTCACTTATTACTTTCTCAAAAGCACCCGAACTAACACAACATAATAAAAGACGAACAAAGGAAGCACAAAAGCAAAAGCAACCACTAAACAAACAAGCAAACAAAAGAAGAAAAAAAAACCAAAAACGAACTGTATCAATCAGGAAAAGTCGGGTAACATGAATTCATTCAGCGAGAACATCGTACTTTGAATGCCAACAACGGTGTTTTAGCATTGCCAAGCTGTCAACCTAATTCAATCTTATTTGGCCAGCTCAATGCGTCGACTCGGGGACTTGTTACGACTCCCTTTGTAAGAATTATGAATACACACGATACAAAGCAGAAGCAGGCAACAGAAATGTTCCGTTCCACTTCGTAGACGATTATAATATTACCACTCTCGACTGATTGATCGTTGGCAGAATAACGGACTTATGGCCGTAAGCCTTCTCTGTTATTTAATCCTATATATAAAGAGAGAGCAAAAACTCACACTTGGGCTCTCCCACGTGTGAGTTTTTGCTCTCTCTTTTTGTTTGTTTTTTGTTTGTTTTCACCCTAAAATAAACTACTGTATTGTGTAGGTTTTTTCAAGACACTTTAATCCAATAACTTTTTACTCTTGGTGATTTTTTTCTGATGATTTTGTAGGGTTGCAGAGACGATATTGGCATAAAAATCTTGTTTGGCACAAGACAAATGAAACGGACCGTACAAATATATCTCACAGAAATTTTATATTTTTTAGAAATCTGTAAAAATAAAAATAATAAAATAAAACCATGGTTATTGGAATATGATATGAACTGACTTTTAAAAAAAATGTTTGCTCTGTTATCAATAATTGACAAGCATTGAGCTGAAACTTTTAAGGAGACTACAAAGTAAAAGGAACTGATGGTATATGCTGATACATATATTGTCATTAATAATTATATATATATATATTCTTATGTCCTTGAGTTAAGAGGATGGCGATGAAAGTCATAGTATATATTGTGTATACACGACACATATGTTTGTTTTTTGTATTTCAAGAGTATGTTGTTATGCTATATAATACTATTAACAGGAATTTTATATACCCAGGTCCTAAGTAACGAAATATATACGACATATTCACGTTGACAAATTGGTGGCCGATAGATCACCGAAGTTAAGTGACATACAGTCTTGTCAGTACTGAATGGGTGACTATTTCGGAATACCAGGTGTTGTATGTACTCTTCGCCTATCTCGGTCGTCTTGAATTTCTCCTTGCTACTGGAATGAAGCAGTGTCGATTCAGGAGAGATAAGACTGTGATTGCGCGACACTTGCTTCATAATTCCACGCGCAGCCACTCTTACATGAGTATATATTTTCTATCAAATCGCAACGGAGGCCATGGTTATGAGGAAATCAAAAAGCTTACATGACACAGCTTCATAGTTAACTACTGGACCAGTTTCTCGGCGCTGCCCGGGAAAACTAGAGTCACTCAAGTTATAGTTTACCCTAACTCTGAACTATTGAATTACTTGCTACTCATGGTTTTACGTTGTGAATGCAGACATCAGAAAAAGAGAACAACAACTTTCAGTATGGTATTTTCTAATCCTATGACTTTGTAGTGTGATTGGTTTGAACAAATTCTTAGTGGGTAATAGTTTTGGGGTGATTGTTTCTAAGTTATGCAGAGAAAAACGAAATTCTAATGAAAAATTAAATATAAATTACGTACTTTATTAACTGTAATATTTTCTAAAGATATGTTAATCAACGGTTATTTGTATCATTTAAGTTTATATTATGCTTAGCATGACTCTTGTAAATTCCGCAGCATACCATTCACCGGTTGTATACGACCGTCGTGCTTAAAATAGATTCATTCTCTGGACGTCTTGACGTACTGAGACCATACATCTGTATTTAAAACCTTTATTAAAACTAAAGCAAACGTATCAGTTAATCTAGTTTCAGAAAATATCTGGTTATGGATGGTCTATCTTGAAAACCCTCGTAGGAGTTTGTGACGTATTTTGATTCTATGGATAATATAAGCACCGATTTCATAGTGTCTACAATTTCGTATTTCCTTAGACGAAAGTAATTTAGGACGCCAAATCTATGAAATAGTACTGCCCTTTTCCTCATTATTGTAACATATATAATAGTTTCCCGTACGCTCATTTTTCATCAACGTATTGTAGTCGTGATTCCAGAGCTATGTGAACTCACAAAAGTCTATGAAATATATGTATCAGTAAAATTATTTGGTCGTTTGCGGACATTGCAAATAATTTAAGTATGAAACATAATACTTGAAAATAAGGCATCGCTATGTAAACTGAATATATTCATATGATCATAATTGAAATCTTTCATTCAGTTCTATCTAATCATTAAATTATTTCTGGTTGAATTTCAGCAGGTCCGATATGTTTAATCATTTATGGAGAACATGTGGAATTATGTCCGCGTGTGTATGACTAAAAGTGAGAAACTACACACGAGATATTTAAACAATTACTGTAATATTACTACTCGTGGGGTCTACATGGATTACATTCATGCAGACGGGTGAGAAATTACTTGTTATAATTCTTACCCGTTGTTGTTTACAAAACAACAATGATTTCGTTCTCAATCGTTCTGTTACATTGAACAACAAGTTAACCCGTCGCAGAAGGGTAACCGTTTTTTACTTGGTAGTTTGCACTAATTGTATGTCTCTTATGTATAATCTCAATATAACGATGTTAAATCTTATCTTCATTCCAATTTTAATAACATCCAATATATGATTTGCATTCTAGAAAATAATCTCAGTATTAAAGCTTACGTTAAGCCTTTTAAGAGGTCCTAAACAAGAATTGAGATTCAGAAAATGTTCTTAATTATTGTGTATAAGAATTTATCAAATTAAATGCAAACCTGAAATATTTGGAATTTCAAATGGCAGATTAAGCCAATATTAAGCGCCCTCTAAAACCATTTAAAATACAACATGTACACTAATATAACATTTATTTATTGATGCCCAATAAATATATTTTTAAAATGCATAACAATCAAAAGGATCCAATTCTAACATAGCACATCTACTTCGTTTAACATACTTTACCTGTAACTCAATTTCACTACGAAAAAGCCATATTACGATCCATAACGCCTATCATCTTTGTTATAAAATTAATATCCATCGGTTAGCAGTGAATCTCTCACACACAAATATATACACATACACACATAACAAACGTATCCATAAATATTTATTGTCAGAAAAAGAGAGAGAAAGATAGAAAGGGTAAGAGCAAGATATAGAAAGAGAATGCCCAGTTGAAGATAGATTACAGGAACAAGCGAGTTTATGGATAATTAATCAAGTGGCTTCATGCCATGTCAGGAGCGATTTCCATAAAAAAAAGTTATACTCCATTTAGTAAATCTTTGCATTAGCTATGCCTTCGCACAAACCTGCCGAGTAACTCTCTAAGCCACATCGTAGGCAATATTACTTACTAAAAATCCTGGGGCATACTATTTAAAACCATAAGGTTTTTTACTTTTATTTTTTTATTTTTTATTCTAGTTTTTGGTAAAGATTTATGCGGGTTAAATCGCTCCAGACAAGGCATGACACCACTTGATTAAGGAGCTAACAAAAACGAAATATGAGTATCGCAATCACATGAAATGATTATCGTCTCTAGTCTTTAAAAGATTAAGACTATAGGTAGTGGAAAAACAGTCAGCAGGAAGAGAGTTTCACAAACTTGCAGTTCTTAGAAATAAGCTACTGGAAAAAGTAGCTGTATAACAATGGTGTATAAAAATAGCGAATCGATGGAGTCCACTAGACTGACGAGTTAAACAGGTTGGAACAAAAGATGGGACATCCTACCGGATGTTAAAGATTCACCTTCTAATTCAGAGACTCCAACCGAGATATATTTTAAATATTCTAATCGTCCCTTTCAAGCGCAATTTTATTTTACCTCTCTTGCACTTAATTCACTGGGTATATTTGTCGGGTAGTTCTTTTTCATAAGCCCATCAGCTCCGATGATTACTGGAATGGTGAAAGTTTTCCTAAGATTTAAGTTATTTTTCATGGCTTACATAACACTTTGCCATAAGTAATGTTCTCCCTTTCCGTTCTCTTGAATCCAACATCATTAGAGAAATTGACACCGCTATGGTTGCTACTCTCTCCCTCCTGTCACATATTACTGTTATATATGTAACTATTATTATTTAATAAGCTATAATTTTTTTTATTTAATAATTTTCCTGAATAAACGGCACAAAATCAACCAAGTAACGGGCTATTGTGAAACGTCTTGAAAAGCTTTATGTGTTTCGGATAGTAGATAAGTTAGTAGTACTGCCTATATTTTATAAAAAAAACGTGATATCAGAAAGCTGCAGAATACGCTATAACATGGTTGAGTGTTTTCCAAACCTTATGATATTTGAGCAAGTTGTTCTCTTGGTTCATGGTTGTCCATTCACAAAATTTGACTATCCATCATTCTTGTGGTCTACCTTTCGACTGACTTCCTTGTAGTATGCCTTCAACGCATATTTGGCATAGCCCTACAAAGGAGCGCTAAACGTGACTAAACAATCTCAATACTTTAAATCTGATGACAGAGGATATTGATGGGATGACAGTGATTTTTCACAACTCTGCGATGCTGATGTGATCAGATAGTTTATGTTGTGCCTTAATATTGTTAAATAATAAACTTTTTCAGAATGCGTTTTTTAATTCACATATTTTAAAAATAATGATGTATAATTAAGCCTCAGATGTTTTCTGATGTGTGTGATTAGCGGTGGTAATTTATATTCTTTAGAATTTTCAAATTCTCTTCTTATCTTGCTTGTAATATTAACATTGTTTCGGCAGATGTAAGCTCCGGCATTCTTTATGCGCATCTTTCTGAACGTGTGTACCTTCTCCCCGAACTTGAGAATCTTTATGTCGAACTCGGGAATTCGGACGGAATTTCGAAATGAATTCTTCATTTAATCCATGTAATAGTTTGTTTATTCATATTCCATGACCTTCCATTCCAGGTTACGATCGTAATTAAGACTATTGTTAGTTATACTCGCCTGTCGTAACAAGTACGCCTGCAAGCCCAAGAATACTGTCACTTTAAATGCTCCCGAAGAAGGTCAAAGATTACATCAGCCGAAACTAAGTTAAGATGTAACACTATTATTTGCTTGTTTTAATATTTCTTCTAGCTTCATGTTTTAAGTAAAATCTTAGACGATGTCCATATATGGTTTTTGAAAAAAATGTGTCCAATGATAAGCGTTTTCTCTTTCTTTACACAATAATTGGTTACTGTCTCAAAGAAAATCTTTGTGATTGATCACCTTGTCTAAAACACATTAACAATTCAGTGACATTATTCATTATCGAGTGCATTTAAATATTTAGATATAGTCACATAGTTTAAAGCCTCTTTTTTTTGTTTCGGAACTATACTTAACTAAATTTCATCTCCTTTATCAAAGAAAATATCCCCAATACATGTAGAAATATTTATTCCTGTCGTCACTTATTCGAAGAAGGGTCTTCAAGTAATGTAACTTCGGGCATCGTTTACAAAAAAGAGCGGGCACGAACCAGGAATCGATCGTCTTAAAAAACAGACAGGTACAACCGCTGAGAAGAAAAGTAACAACGTACTCTGGTGATGTAGACAATAGGATAGTTGAAAGCACGGACAATAGATTACGAGATATTATCTATATTGAAACAACCGACGTGAAGTACGAAATATGTAATTGTGAACGGAAGGCTTTATTCAATCCACAGGAGTAGCATCCTTCCGTTCTCTCAGCTATCACCATGCCAACATCTTACGTAATTCTTTATTGTAAATTAAATATTTTCTGTACTGAGTATTAAACGTTTAACGTTTTAATTAATACACCATATATATTTTTATATTATATGGAAATGTAACTTGCGTAAGTTCAATTCGATTAAAGCTCCGTATAACATGATATTTCGCAAATCAAATATATCTTCTAACGCAAGTTAGATTGTAAAATAATAAACCAAATATATTGTATCAATAAAAAAGTTGGGAAATTCAAAAGTCATTGCACCGTTATATGTCTTAATTTGTTTCAGTTCGTGTTCATCCGTTATACCTCTGCATTGCATTACCTTTTATCCATAACTTTTATATATTTAAATATATTTTTACTTGATCTAACATTATCATGAATAAAATGTTGTATCCTAATATAAACACAATTAGATGTCGTTTTCTTATATCACTACGCGCTATTAAATCGACTATCCCAGTTTATTCCTAAGCTATTAATGTATTATATATGAACTACATGTCTTTATATGTATTATTTAAGCCCGTCATTTATTTTGTATGTTACATTTTCAAGTCTTCTCGATTTGTATTCCTTTTATGTATTGGAATCTTATTTTTCTTTGACAGTAATCTAATAAAAATGTTTTACATTAAATTCTAATTATATTCTAAAACTTATTATAACTGCATTATTAAGCGTATTTTAAAAATAAAATTATCTTACCTCTTTTATATAATATTGTATATATATATATATATATATTTGTCTGGAGGTGGTAACTATGGCAATGAAATGTAATTAACAGGAAATGGAAACTCATGCTTTCAGTTCACAGTTATGTCAACACTTTATCGGTAGAGGGCGTGATATTTAAAGCAATGGTCCCCAATATTTAAAGAGCAGCAGTTGCAACAGAAACACTTAAATGATAACAAGTTGCATCACAAAGCGGGCATGCACATTTAGACACGCATGAATCATATTACACTAATCGGAGCGTGACGCGCAAAAAAAAAAATTATTATTCAAGAATATTCCGATGGAGCTGTGTAAAAACACTTCCATTAGTACTATTGGGCCAGCCCCCATCTACGGCTTACTTGAGATTGAGCTTTGAGCAAGGTATAACAAAGTACAATCTACCCAAAATTCAAACATCACCGATATTTTGACCAGGTTTTTATGGTGATTTGTCAAGCGATGTAAACGCTAGCTGGACACAATGTAATAGAAATAGTGATATACAGTGTAATAACTTCGATTGAATATGTATCGTCTTGATGAAGTTAATAATATATCCGTATTAATATAGTCAGACATTACTTAACGGGCGTAGTACGGTAACACACTCGTATGCTGATAAATTAAAGAAGTGTGCATCCACCTCTAACAGGTTGCGCTCTCTGGTAAGAGAGATAATTTACTCCAACAGCGTAAATTCATAGTACTTCGTAAAAGTATTTGAGCCAATAAGATAATAGTATATATATATATATATATATATATATATATATATATATAAATATATAAATATATATATATAAATATATATATATATAAATATATATAATATATACTTATATATATATATATGTTATATATATGTGTTATATGTGTATGTTGTGTATGTATATATATATATGTTATATATATATATGTTATATACATATGTTATATATATGTTATATATATATGTTATATATAAGTATATATATGTTATATATATATGTTATATATATGTTATATATATGTATATATATGTTATATATATATGTATATATATGTTATATATATGTTATAAATATGTTATATATATGTTTATATATATGTTATATATATATGCTATATATATATGTTATATATATGTCATATATATATATATGTATATATATATATATATATATATATATATATATATACACTTGTTATAACTCTCACGTGTTGTTTTGGTTAACGGTATACTGCTGATTGGGTTTCATATCACAAGCAGGAGCACTTGCTCTTTTATTTCTCGATTAAATAGCTGTAACACGACGAAACATCGATATTACACTGCTACACAATATGGGTTTGTTCAGATTGTAGAAATATAAATAGTTGCACAGGAAACATAAAATCAAGTTATATATAGGTGTCATAATGTGTAATTCCAATATTTCGAACGGACGTTTGCTCTTTATAGACTGTTGTTCTTTTTATATACTTATTGTGAAAATTGTAATGGATAGACACTTTTTAAGAATAACTAAATATTGACAACTTTGTTCAACTAACATTAAAGTCCTCATTATCTCTTGCTTCAACATGGTAAAGTGAGAATCAACGTTTCTTAAAATCAAAGTACACGCGGCCATCTTATTGTTATTGCCGCTAATAATAAATCATTTCTTTCAACCAAAAAAACACTTCGCTCAAAACGAGATATTTCTAAGTAAGTAAAACTTTTACATACTAAAACACTCACATTAGAATTTAGACTTTATTACCGTGGACTTAGTTTAAAATCTATTTTGTTAGATTTCGTTTATAAGTGCATATATACGGGACAATTACGTTGGCACACCGGTTCCCGTTTGGTCATCGAAGTTAAGCGACGTTGAGCTTGGCCAGTACTAAAATTGGTGACCATTTGAAAATACCAGGTGCTATATTTACTCTCTGCTTATCTCGGCCTTGTTTCCAGTTGTCTTGAATTACTTGCCATTGCAATTAAGCACTGCCGACTCATGAAAGGTGATGGTAGCAATTGCGCAACCCTTGCTTCACAATTACACGCGCAGCCAGCCTTTTACAGGGGTGTCAATGGTCTCTCTAGACTGAACGGAAGGGCTTTGATAGAGAGTTTATTTGATTCTAGTAAACACTATTTGATGTGCTATTTGTAATGTTTCAGAATTATAGAGATGCAAGTTGAGTATATGTATATTTTAAGCGTATTCGGACTTTGATTCTAATATGTTATTTCCACAGCCTCTCAGACAACCTAACTTCCAAACTTCTTCAGGGGCGTCTTGTTTCCAATGTTTACGAAATTTCGACCTAGATGCTTTATTTAATCAACGGAGGTAGCTTTCCTTCGTTCGATAGGCCATCACGGGGCAGATGTCTAAATTTACTAATAATTATATTCTAAATGTCGCCTATTTTGTAGAATTGAACGTTACAACCTCTAGATGACTTTCACTTACAACTGATTATTACTCGATATTTTGTCTGGTTCGCGATAAGTCCATGTGGATTAAACGAAGGTCCAGTTCGACATTATCTGCAGATTCTTTGTCTGACATAAAGATTACAAACTTAAAAAAAGTAAGAATTTATGAAGGTCAAAAGTTTCATCAGTCGACATGTTTTGAGAATAACCCCAATACGATAACAGTTGTCTGAAAATCTAAAATATACATGTGTGTTTGCTTGAAATATTAAGATATCCGAGAGCCGACTATTAAATGTGAGTTTAAAAGCTAATTTTGTCTCGGATCTAATACGCGCACACACACATACACGCGCATTGATATATATATATATATATATACATATATATATATATATATATATATATATATATATATGCATGTATAAGTATACATGTATATATGAATATATATTTATAAATATGTATATATATATATGTACGAATATATATATATATATATCTACATATAATATATATATATATATAGTAAGCAATGAAAATATATATGGCAATCAAGCTACACAGAGGCTCCCATGTTTCATCACCGGGGGGAATCGTCAAGCTAAATGCATGGAGTTATTTTTGTCAGGTGTTTTTATATACATGGCTTGCTAGTTAACCAATCAGATTCTTTGTTGTTCCCTCAGCCAATCGTTAGGCTTCCCTCGAACAAAGGCTTTGTTGGTGACGCTCCTATTTTTTGTTAACAATGGATTTTCCTATATATATTTTCATTGCTTACTACCTAGCTCTACTTGCGTATCGAGCACTGTTGAAGTAAATACTGAAAACTGACACATAAAAAATGATATCTCCTAATCATATTTTATGTGGATACATGAAGTACTAATATATATATATATATATATATATATATATATATATATATATATATATATATATATGTATGTGTAGATATGTGTGTATATATGTATGTGTATATATATATATTAATGCGGGTAACGTGGTGTGGACAACCACGCTGCGTTTACTTAGTAACGTTTACCCCCATTGTTCAAAACCCTGCCATTTTCCAGTCTAGCTTCCGGTTGTGAAACAGCCACACGTGGACAGTTTTATGGGTATAAGTGGTAAATTGTAGATCGTCGTCTAAAAAGCGAGTGTGAAAAGCGATTTTCCAATAATGTCCAAGTCATTCAGGGATATGGCTTTCATACACTGGAAAAAGAACAGGAAGTGATGATAAATTTAGAAGCTTCGACAGGCCACAAACTCTCGCTGTGTTTTCCCGCCACTCTGTCACATTTGACTGCCCACCGACTAAAGTTCTTTTCACGGCTGTACGTAGCTTCTTCGTTAATAGTCTATAGAAATGGTAATACCGGCTTTTCTTTATATAACAGAGGGCCATGAAAGGGTATCCGGTCATTCCTGTGTGTACACTCTATCACAACGATCATAAATCGCAATGCTTAACAGAACATGTTTGAGGCTCTATGGCGTACCCGGCAAAAATATACCTTAAAATTGTTTAATAATGTACAGTTGTAACAGACTATATATATATATATATATATATATATATATATATATATGGGTGCGTGTATATAATTATATGTAAATATATATGTGTGTATATATATATATGTGTGTGTATATATATATGTGTGTGTATATAATTATGTGTAAATATATATGTGTATATATATATGTATCTATATATGTATATATGTGTGTATATATATATATGTATATATATATATGTATATGTATTATATATCTGTATATAATGATATATATATATATTATAAATATAAATATAATTATATATATATACATTTATATATATATATTAAAAATATATATATACATATATAGATATTTATATACATATATATATATTTATATAAATATATATATTTATATATATATATATATATATTTATATCTATATTTATATATACATATATTTATTTATATATATTTATATATATTTATATATTTATATATATACATATTTATATATATATATATATATATTTATATATATGTATATATATATATATTTATATATTTATATATATCTATATATATATACATTTATATCTATATATATGTATATATATATATAATTATATGTAAATATTCTGTTCATTATTGGTCCCCCGATTTATAAAATTGTGGGGGGGGGGGCTAATGTTTTGAGGCATGTCCGTCTGTCCGTCCGGATTTTTCTCCGCAACCATTCATTGAATTTCTCTTAAATTTTACATGAAGTTGTAACTTTGGTCAGGTTAGAAAATGACATACTCCGATTTTTGAAAAAAAATCTGGTTAGCCCTGCAGCGGGTCAAAAGTCCCCGAAATGGCAAAAAATAACATTTTAGCCCCATAACTTTTAATCCATCCATTCAATTTCTCTGAAACTTGGCCAAAATGTGGAGGCAATTGTTCCTAATAGAAAATAACTCGCTAGCCTTGGAAAAATCTGGTTCGCGCCCCCAGGGGGTCAAAAGCTTATAATTAAAGCTTATAATTAAGGCTAATGATTTTGTATGTGATATGTCGTAAATAAAATGTGTTTTGATGACGTAATGTTTGGTTTACTTAATAAATATTCAAATAAGTTTTGCTAAAATGTTTTTTAGAATGTCAGAAATGAATTCAGCATGCCACAAAACATACAATCGAGCACTAAGGTAACTACAATCGGTTGTATAGATACCAATTCATTAAGAATATCGTTATTGCGATCCTGATGACGGTAATCTTGAAAAATGACTACTATATTCGATTTTGAGGTTGCAAGTCGAACAGATATATTTAGTATACCTTATGGATTCATAAGTTTGGTGCTAGTATCAGCAAATGCATGATTCTGTTAACGAGCCGCCTCGCTATTTAGGTGCTCATCTTAGCTCGCTGGCTTCTTAAAACCACAGCTGACTTTAATAACCTCCTTGCACGGAGGTAAAAAATCGTTATACATAGATACATATATATATATATATATATATATATATATATATATGTATATATATATATATATAAATATATATATATATATATATATATATATATATACACGTTACACACACAGACACACACACACACAGCCACACACACACACACATATATATATATATATATATATATATATATATATATATATATATGTATATATATATATATATATTTATTTATTTATATATATATTTAGGTATCATTTTCTCTTGCAGGCAAGTATTGTTGAATATAAGAAACAACTCGTGTCTAGATATCCTTTGGTAGATCCTTTCAATAGTCTGAATCAGGATCTTAGTTAGGGGGAGAATTGACTGATGCATTTGCTATAGTTTAGATTTGTCTCTCAAGTACTTTCAGACCCATGGGGGTCTATCATCAGAGAAATGAGGTTAATCAGGTACATACCATGCGTTCGTATTATATATATATATATATATATATATATACATATATACATATATACATATATATATATTATTTCACGCAGTGTTTTTAAATGAATATTAGAATAAAATTTATTTTAATTGCTTACTATTAATTCCTTTGAATGATTCAATTATCGCCTCTGTTCTGTTTATTTTCGTCAATAATATTTTTCATTGATTTACAACTATCGATTTTCTCTTGAAGAGATTATAGTGGAAAGAACGTTTCAGATTATTTCGTCAATTATCTTAATATATATATATATATATATAGATATTACCTCTAAAATATGTATATATATGTATATATATGTGTATATATATACATAAACTTATAATATACTTCCACATATGTATATATATATATATATATATATATATATATATATATATATATATAGAGAGAGAGAGAGAGAGAGAGAGAGAGAGAGAGAGAGTAGGATGGAGGGAGAGTGTGAGAGAGAATTATAATAACGAATACGTACTATTAATATTTCTAAGCCTTCGAGCTGGAGACAGGGTGATTATCTTTTCTGTCTTAGGCCAGTGAATATGAACTCATTCGAGACTGAGTCCAGTTTTTTTTCTGTCAAAATCTAACGGGAGATGGATTTTACCTCACATTAAACGTTACCTGAGGTCTAAGTTTATTTAGAAAATTAAGAAGGACCACTGGCTTTTTGTTAGGATTAATCTGCGTATTAGTTATGATACTACATTTGATCTGTTCTGCCCTAAATCAGTGAATGTGAAAGCGTTTGAGGCTGAGGTGACTGTTAATTCGGCCCAATCCGAAACTCACCCTATTAAGGTGCTGGATTTTTATATATATATATATATATATATATATATATATATATATAATTTACATTATTTAAATATATATATATATAGATATATATATATAAATATATATATATATATAAATATATATATATATATATAAATATATATATATATATAAACATCATTTCCTCTCTTCCGCAGCATCCCGAAATTCCGGAACTGTCTTTTCCACCTACAGTCCAGGAAGTATCTCAAGCTAAAAAACAGCTATCGTAAGGGGCACCGGGCAGAGATTGCATCCCCATTAAGGTGTACAAACATGGCGGAAGAGCACTCGAGGAAAAACTGACCATCTTGTTTGTGGAGATATGGAAAGTTGGTGGAGTCCCACAGGACTTTAAGGATAGTAATGTCAAGCATCTTTATAAGAGCAAGGGAAGCAGGAATTCTTGCGATAATCATCGCGGGATATCTCTGCTTTCTGTTGCAGGTAAAATTCTTGCAAGGTTGATTCTGAACAGGATCATCAGACATCTTATTGATGAGATTTACCCAGAGTCCCAATGTGGTTTTCGCTCTGGTCGAGGTACAATCGACATGGTATTTGCCCTTCGTCAAGTTGCTGAAAAAGTTCGGGAAAAAAATCGGGAACTGTACATGGTTTTTATTGATTTGACAAAAGCATTTGATACGGTCAGTCGCGTAGCACTTTGGAAAGTTCTTCATAAGCTTGGAATCCCCAACAACATGCTTGATGTCATAATCTCCTTTCATGAAGGGATGAAAGCACAGGTCGTTTCCAATGGGGAAACCTCAGAGCCTTTTGAAGTAACCAACGGTACGAAACAGGGTTGTGTGATGGCACCTGTGCTGTTTGCATTGTTCTTCTCGGTGATGCTTCGGCACGCATTCGCTGATGAAAGCACAGGTGTTAAGTTTCAATTCCGAACCACAGGTGGGCTCTTTAACCATCAGCGTTTTAAAGCCAAAACCTTGGTTCGAGAAGCCATCATTCGGGACCTTCTCTTTGCAGATGATGCTGCCCTGGTCGCGACTTCTTTTGAAGAAGCTCAGAATCTTTTGACAAAATTTTCAGGTGCATGTAGGGCTTTTGGTTTAACAATCAGTTTAAAGAAGACTGAGGTGGTCCATCAACAATGCCCTACCCCTAAACAAGTTCAAGGAGTGAAACAAAATCAGCCTGTCCATGAATTTCCATTAGAAAAACTCAAAGTGGATGGCAGACCAATGAACTATGTCAAAAACTTTACCTACCTAGGTAGCAAAGTTAATTCTGCTGCTTCACTTGATGATGAAATCGTAAACCGAATTGCAAAAGCGGCAAATGCCTTCGGAAAGCTGAAACATCGTCTTTGAAGTAGCAGAGGTATTAAGTTGAAGACAAAAATCAATGTGTATAGGGCTGTAATATTGACAGGTCTTCTCTATGGATGTGAGGCGTAGACGCCTTACCGGCATCACATTCGCCAATTGGATGTGTTCCACAGGAGCTGCCTTAGGGCCATATGTGGACTTAGTTTGAAGGACAAAGTCGCTAACATCGATCTTTACAACAGATGCCATATTGGTGGAATTGAAAGTTTCCTGTTGCAGTCTCAATTGCGATGGGCTGGTCATGTAGCAAGAATGGACGAAGGGAGGATACCTAAAGCACTGATGTACAGTCAGTTAGCTTGTGGTAACAGGAATGTTGGTCGGCCCTTGCTGAGGTACAAAGATGAATTGAAAGATGCGCTGACGGCAATTGGAGTACCCCCAAAAAACTTTGAAGACTGTACAAAAGACAGGAAAACATGGCGAGCAGCTTGTTGCATTGGACTGGAAAGATTCAACGAGACCTGTGTGGATAATATGAGAACTGCCAGAGTTAGGCGAAAAGCTAGAGATAGTGCTCCACCACTGGCATCCGATTACTCACACTCTTGCACTGTCCGCGGCTTTCCCTGCAGGTCTCTTGCCGGACTCAGGTGTCATGAACGATCTAAACACAAATGAAAGTTGTTGGAACCTCATACGTCGCAATCGACGGGAGAGTCCATCATCATCATCATATATATAAATATATATATATATATATAAATATATATATTTATAGACATATATATATATATATATATATATATATATAAATATATATATATATATAAACATATATATATATATAAATATATATATAAATATATATATATAACTATGTTGTGCTCATTTTTGAATTATAACGGCAATTAATTTATAATTGAAAACGCGTATGTAAAGTTGAAATGTACATGAGAGCGTGATGGCGTTCTACACATATGAGAGATTTAAAGTTTGACTGTTTAAACCGTTAACCAGTAAAGACACTAAAACTAATACCGCCTGAAGATGATTTGACGATTCAAATCGAACGTACTTGCAAAAAAGAAAAAAGAATGGAACAAGAAAGTCATGGATCATATTTATATCAATTTGACCGAAACATTAGATGGGCAATTCGGAAAATTGAAAAAATTAAAAGAAGTCGCATCAAAAAAAACACTCCGTCTTATTTAATAATGTATGCCTAAATGAAAATATGCTGCCTAAATACACACAATATATATAAATATATATATAATTATATATATATATATGTATACATATATATATATAAATATATATATATAAATATGTATATATACACATATATATAAATATATATATATATAAATATTTATATATATAAATATATATATATATATATATATAAATATATATATATATATAAATATATATATATATAAATATATATATATAATATATATATATAAATGTGTGTGTATATAAATAAATATATATATATAAATATATATGTATATATACGTATATATATATGTATATATACGTATATATATATATATATGTATATATGTATATATACGTATATATATGTATATATACTTATATATACATATATATACATATATATACATATGTATATATATACGTATATATATATGTATATATACGTATATATATGTATATATACGTATATATATACATATATATGTATATATACGTATACATATATGTATATATATACGTATATATATGTATATATACGTATATATATGCATATATACGATTATATATGTATATATACGTGTATATATATGTATATATACGTATATATATATGTATATATGTACGTATATATATACATATATGTATATATACGTATATATATATGTATATATACGTATATATATATATATATATATATATATATATATATGAATATATACGTATATATATGTATATATATATGTATATATACGTATATGTATATATATATATATATATACTTATATATACATATACATATCTATATATACGACTTTATGTCTAACTGTGTCTTCGGGATGCAAGTGAATACGGACATATATAGTCGTGAGCAAAAACACAAATATTATTCAACCTTCTATAAGACGTAATTTATTTTAGCTTTTGAATAGGTATGCTAATATTATTACATGAAGAATAGAAATAGCTGATGCTGCTTTTAGGGTCATTATACCCGGCCTGATATAAGCGAAAAAGGAAAGTTTTACTTACTGATGATGCAGAATAAATCAAAAGTAAAATTGGAAGCCCAAGTACGGTTATTATAAAGATGTTCGGCGATGGTAGAACCGTATGTATTACTCGAAATCTTGTCGACACGTATCGTTTCATCCGAATGTCCAATTCTTGCGAGGTTGCCCAAACGCAATACAGACTTCAACTTCATTAAAATAAATAATATAATTACTATGATGGGGTTTGAGAACATCTTTTCGAATAGATGTCAAGATCGTACTGGTGGAAAGAAAAAAACCTGTGTGTTCGAGGAAAAGTTACATTGTTGTAGAGACAAACACATGTATTTGTCGAATCTATCTCTTATGTTATTGTTAGATAATGCCCTGTGAGAGTTGGACACATCTATTTTAGACGGGTTTGACTTACGCGATTTGTAGCGGACTCATCCCGTGCAGGTTCAGTTCGATATGTTTCCCACGAACGCGGGGACGTTGATTGACCTTAAATCAAAAGAAGGGTTCAGATTGCACCTGTGCGATCACGAGGTTTGATGACGTCAGAGTCCCCACCGTCGGAGAATTAAATCGAGATTGAATCAGTTACTGACTTGGGAGCGAAGAGTCAACAACCCAATTATGTAGCAGGTACGTGAAAGATTCCGAATGACGGAAAAATATAAGAGCCTTAGTGAAATCTAGTAGAATCTTACATATTTCTTTTCTCTGCAAGTAATTAAGTGATTACAGCCAACGTAAGAATATTAACTAGTGAATTTAGTCAGCGTAACCTCTCTCCCGACCCCAACGAACTCGTTCAAATCGGCTAATTAAAATAGTCAAATAAGAGCGGCTCATTAAAACAGAAAAATATTGTGTTGTACTGTTAAGAAATTGATTTCAGAGCGAAGACAAAAGCCCCGAAAGTTGCAGGCGAAAAACACGGTGGTACGAATAATATCACACGACAAGCGTACACACAGCAACCACACGATGAGGTGACGACAAGCAGTAGTGTGAATAGTCGTGACGCACGGTGTAAGCAGAGGCGCGAACTATTGGCGCTAATAGTTCCCTGCAACTGACACACGGAGAAACGAAGCACATCAATAGGCAGTACGAACAGTGGCGACGACAGCCACAGAGAACACGATTAGTGGTAAACGGCACATCGCCCCCTTTGAATCAACAGCGAGAGTTCTTCTAATTCTACGATTCTCTAATTCCACGAAGGGGTCGAGAACGTGTAAATGTAACATTATAAAGCGAAAGTAAACAGGACATCTGTGAACTGAAGCTGTTTTAGCTTTATAGAAATTCGAAATTTTACTTTTGACAGTAGATTCAACAATGTCTAACACAGTGTCTTTGTCAGAAATGCTGTTAGTAATGAATTTAATTTCATCATTCATTTAAGTCTGATAATACATCATCAAGGCTCTATGAGTTAGGGTCTAAATCAAATTAAACTTTTGTTTTGTGAGACAAAATGAGTCTCAACGAGTGTAGAGACTAGTGAAGTTTATTTTCCCACAAGACTCATCTTTTACGAAGAACTTTCATAATTACTAAAAGAAAATGAAAGAAAAAAATCTATATGGACGAGGGTAACGATATTTTTTGGAAGAAAGCGTTCTACAATATATTTATTCGCAAGTTATTTATTAAGTAGTAGAAAATAATTTTGTACTGCATTAATGTTTAATGTAAAGACAATTTATATGTGTATATGTCATAATTCTTTTATTGAATGAAACCTCTTAAAATTACATTAATCACGCGAATATCTTCCAGATGTGGTATTGTACAATGTCTCAGCTAGATAGCTATCCCTGTGATTAAGCACTGTCTCGCCAATTTATAATGTTAGACGTGAACGCATTGCGTAGATTATTATCAGAAAACAGCTTAACACGAACCAGTCGGTGCCATAGAACTTATTGTAAAATAACTGATTATGGTCATTTGATTTTTCCATCTTAAAGTGTTTCCATTCCAATGCGTTACAGTCATATAAAGTTGCTTTATTTTATATATGTGTACCAGCAAACGTACACGGCGTTGATCGTACACATCTGGAAAGTTAGGTGACATCTTCAATTGTATATTTCTTTTATTCAATATTTACTGTGTTTTGCAATATTTTTATCCATAATACAGCATTCCACGGAATTTAATGAGTTACTCTATGCCGTCTTAAGCCAATAACATCACATTATATTTATAAAAAGTTGATGTATGTGTTTTCACCAGGTGTTGTCATCAGCATGTATTGCTTATAATAAGATTCGAAGTAAAGTAACATCACTTTAAATAATTGTTTGAACACTTATAACTGTAGTGGGATACAAATCACCCCTATTGAAGAACTAATGGAAGCAACCATCTATAATAAATACCATGGTTGCAAAGACTCAAACAGAGGACATTCCTATCATGTGAGTGTCCACGTGTGGTATCTGTTCCGATGGATACTACACCCTATAGACCGGTGTTGTCTTGGCCTTCGGGGCATGATTCTGCCGGTCTATGGGTCTGTCCTGTGCAGTTCTAGGAGGTCCACCCTCCCAGGCTTTGCCTCTCCTCTTTGGGGAGGAGTAAGTTGATAGCTTACTGCCTGAGGCGCCCCTATCGGGGAATGCCGACGGGGCTGTCCAGGCAATTTTTAATGGCTAAAGCGCTCACGTTCTCGGGCGCTGGCTTTTCAAATCCCACTTTCCGACCTTGTGTCACATACTCCTATAGTGGGTAGGTGTTAAATATCGAGGACATTCCTATCATGTGAGTGTCCACGTGTGGTATCTGTTCCGATGGATACTACACCCTATAGACCGGTGTTGTCTTGGCCTTCGGGGCATGATTCCGCCGGTCTATGGGTCTGTCCTGTGCAGTTCTAGGAGGTCCACCCTCCCAGGCTTTGCCTCTCCTCTTTGGGGAGGAGTAAGTTGATAGCTTACTGCCTGAGGCGCCCCTACCGGGGAATGCCGACGGGGCTGTCCAGGCAATTTTTAATGGCTAAAGCGCTCACGTTCTCGGGCGCTGGCTTTTCAAATCCCACTTTCCGACCTTGTGTCACATACTCCTAACGTGGGTAGGTGTTAAATATCGAGGACATTCCTATCATGTGAGTGTCCACGTGTGGTATCTGTTCCGATGGATACTACACCCTATAGACCGGTGTTGTCTTGGCTTTCGGGGCATGATTCCGCCGGTCTATGGGTCTGTCCTGTGCAGTTCTAGGAGGTCCACCCTCCCAGGCTTTGCCTCTCCTCTTTGGGGAGGAGTAAGTTGATAGCTTACTGCCTGAGGCGCCCCTACCGGGGAATGCCGACGGGGCTGTCCAGGCAATTTTTAATGGCTAAAGCGCTCACGTTCACGGGCGCTGGCTTTTCAAATCCCACTTTCCGACCTTGTGTCACATACTCCTATAGTGGGTAGGTGTTAAATATCGAGGACATTCCTATTATGTGAGTGTCCACGTGTGGTATCTGTTCCGATGGATACTACACCCTATAGACCGGTGTTGTCTTGGCCTTCGGGGCATGATTCCGCCGGTCTATGGGTCTGTCCTGTGCAGTTCTAGGAGGTCCACCCTCCCAGGCTTTGCCTCTCCTCTTTGGGGAGGAGTAAGTTGATAGCTTACTGCCTGAGGCGCCCCTACCGGGGAATGCCGACGGGGCTGCCCAAGCAATTTTTAGTGGCTAAAGCGCTCACCTCTCGGGCGCTGGCTTTTCAAATCCCACTTTCCGACCTTGTGTCACATACTCCTATAGTGGGTAGGTGTTAAATATAGAGGGCATTCCTATTCATGTTTTACCGCATGGTAGGAATCCGGTCATCTCCTACCACATTTAGTGGCGTTACTGTATTGCTATGAATAAATACATTGTATATTTTAACCTGTCACAATTTGTGGTTGTTATCTTTGTGACCCCTAGCACCCCTTTAACAAATTAAATATTAATGGAATCGTTACGTTTCAGGTGTTTCTCTAATCGTATTTGTTTCTCTCACTTTAAACTTATGAATTTAATAAACTTACGTGAAGCCTTGTATTAATATTTCATGGACGAGAAATGAAAAACCTTTCAAATCTGTAAAACTCCTCTTGATGAAAATATAAAATTATTATCCAAGAAAGTAGTGCGTGAACAAAACAGCAGATATATACCAGCTACAACTATATATATATATATATATATATATATATATATATATATATATATGTGTGTGTGTATTTGTAGCACAACATTTCATTATGGCTATATTAAGACAATATTTATTTTTAACAATTATGAATAATATATAATCATTCACGCACAGACTGTGTTACAGCTCTTCGGTGTTGTTATATAGTATTCTGCTTCAAGCCGGGATTGAAACTACTACCATCTAGTTGATACGCAGTGAATTTAATCATTCGACCGTCAGGTAAGCGTTGTTTGAAAGTGAAAACCCAATGTTTATATGAGCATTAACAACTATCAGGGAGTGCTCCATTCGTGTTTACACACAACTTTGAATCATCGCTAATAGTAGTTGGAGATATTCTTTCTCAGTACATGTGTTTCGTGTAACAGTCCTATATTATAAAAAGATTAGTAACTGCTTCTTTTTGATGTAATTTGGCAGGTGTATCCTTGCAGTGATTGTCCGACAACTAATCAGAAGCTTTGGCGTAGGAACATAAATCGCCTCACATCTTCTTCTCACAGCACACACGCCATTTTTGTGTCCATATATTGCGATAGAGTCCATAAACCGCCCAAACCAGGAGTATTTCTTTGGTTTTCTCAAACTGCCAACTACACGGAAAATAAACGTTAGTCGCATGCCGCAAAACAAACTGTGTAGCCTATATTCCCTTTTTAAGCGATGATCAATCAAAATTATTTTCATCTGGACCTAAGATATCGTCTCTTGATTAACTGTTGGTTAAAACTTCTATTGCAGACAACAATAACTTTTATTGTAATAGAACTATATTATAATATAGTGGAGCCCCCCCCCCCCGGGGACTGGGGATAAAGTTTTCTTAGCAGTAGAAACGACAGTGTTGAACTTCATTCACGTTGAAAACAGATCTGAACTGTGAATGTTTGTGGTGTATGTTTTACAAACGACACTTATCGGTTCCATGTGATGCCAATTAAAAGTTGCGGGCACTCACATATTTATATTTTTTTACGAATATAATATCCGGAGGTATTTATATGATAATGTTTGCATTTTTTATGAGCCTATTATTTTAGCAAATTGGGCACACTATATAAATACTATGTCAAGAACCTTTATCAAAAAGATTTGATAATTTATATCATTTCGATTATTTTAACGAATATTCTTCTCTGTGTTGCTATTTTCACAAAGTGTTTCCCGATGGAAGCACAGAAGAAGATCGGAAGTTACATTGGCCGAAACTTTGTAAACAAAAAATAACTGAGAAAAGAATAGCTATCTGGATAAGCGAAACATCTTATATATATATTGAAGATTTGTTTTAATTAGTCTCGGTTAGTTCATAGTTTTAAATCGGGTATAACATAAAAAACCTCTCATGAATATAGAAACAAGAACATAATTATACATACGAGAGACCCCTTTAAATTCTTGCTTCGAAAACGAGGAAAATAAGCGGAATAAATTCCCAAACATATCGGCTAGGTAAATTATATTTGGAAAAAGAATAGCAGCATGTTGAATTTTTACTTTGGATGTTATATCGTGTCTCATATTTGAAAACATCTCACGTGTTAAGTTCCTAAAAGGATTTTCTCGCATAGAAAAAGTATCGCATTTCAATTTGCATGTATTTTGAGATGCTGATATGAAAAAAAATAACGCACGAAGTGCAACGCATGTGTTTCTTACTCCAGTAAAAGTTTAAAACATACGCACATTCATAATCTGTTATTTTTCTTTGCCGAAGCTTTCAAGAAAGTTATAGTAAAGCTTCGCCCGTAAGATATATTTGTCATCTCCAGTCAAATAGGAAAAAAGAAGGACAAGGGAAGGCTATTTTATTTAATTTTAGGTAGTTTTATTTCATGCAGTTTAACAGTATTAAAATTGTATTTTTGTTTACCAAAGTATAGTTGTTTTAGTTTACTGCTTACGTGTATACATCTAACAAATGAACTTGCTTGAAAGAAAACTACGAGCTGCATCGTATGACTAAGTTATTAAGATGTGTGATGTTTTTTTACTCACCCCTTTTTCATTATATATATATATATATATATATATATATATATATATATATATATATATATATATATATATATTATAGCCTCCTTAGTGATGGGCCCTTTAAGACACATATAATAAGTTGTCATTGGAATGCGAAAATGCAAATTCCGTCCGTGAATGATGACGCAGCTTACTATATATATTCGCTTGTAAAGACGGACATAGACTTTAATGATCGTATTTGTGTTACGTTGGCCGATCGATAATAAGGTTCAAACTTAGGTTTAAAATCTCTCATGTGTGGATTCAAACCGTGTGACCGACAGAACAGTTATCTTCCACACTGACGATGCTCGAAATAGGATGAAACATAATGTACGTGAAAAGTGATTGAAAAATATTTAATAGAATATATATATATATATATATATATATATATATATATATATTAATGTAAACATTGTTAAAAATAACAGAATTCGTCTGTTAAATTATACCTTTTTATTTTTTAAAAATTTTTCAAATAAGGTTTATTGTATTAACATCAAAAAATATAATAGTTCCATAGGTTTCAATAACGTTTTCGATTCTTCGTCAGATCAGATCATTGTCAGGTGTCAAAAGCAAATAGACTAAAAAGCAATATATATATATATAACATTTTTCAGTCATTGACTCATCCGATACTAATGTTTCTCCCGTAATGATGATTGCAGGGTTGCATGTGTATACGGGTTAATTTAAAAATAATATTTATTTATGAATAATTTCATATATATATATATATATATATATATATATATATATAAGTGTGGGGTTGTCGTTCAAATTTCAAAGTATTGCAGGGTAAGTTAATAAAATTGAAATATAAGCCAAATCAGCAATACAAGATTAATTTATTATTATTTTTTTTACATAAATCCTATCGATTACGGAATAAAATTCATTCTTCAGGGGTGACCAGTATTGAGTCATTTTTTTTTCCTCATCAAAAAACAAGAATAAAGAAACTTATTTCTTTGTTAATTTGATAAACGTCCTTGGTGGTACGACGTCTCCGCCGTGCTGTAATAGCGGTTATGATTCAAATCCGGTGGCTGAACGAAAAAGCGTTGGCACGCTGTCATGAAAAGTGTGGGGTTGTCGTTCAAATTTCAAAGTATTGCAGGGTAAGTTAATAAAATTGAAATATAAGCCAAATTAGCAATACAAGATTAATTTATTATTATTTTTTTTACATTAATCCTATCGATTACGGAATAAAATTCATTCTTCAGGGGTGACCAGTATTGAGTCATTTTTTTTTCCTCATCAAAAAACAAGAATAAAGAAACTTATTTCTTTGTTAATTTGATAAACGTCCTTGGTGGTACGACGTCTCCGCCGTGCTGTAATAGCGGTTATGATTCAAATCCGGTGGCTGAACGAAAAAGCGTTGGCACGCTGTCATGAAAAGTGTGGGGTTGTCGTTCAAATTTCAAAGTATTGCAGGGGGGAGAAAAAAATGACTTAATACTGGTCACCCGTGAAGAAGGAATTTTATTCCGTAATCGATAGAATTAATGTAAAAAAAAAAAAAAATTAATCTTGTATTGCTAATTTGGCTTATATTTCAATGTTATTATATATATATATATATATATATATATATATATATATATATATAGAGAGAGAGAGAGAGAGAGAGAGAGAGAGAGAGAGAGAGAGAGAGAGCGAAAGGAAGAGAAAAAGACAGACGGAAAGTCGAACGTAAGTAACTTAAATCTCGCTATGTCTAGTCACTATGATTACTCGTAGAGACAACGAAACACTTGTCTGCGGATAACTAGAGTATATGTATACGCTGCCGTATAGGTAGCATAGTGTGCTAATATATAGTGATTTTTACATGTCATAAGAGTATTTCATTTCCTTAAAGAAATAAGATAATTGATCATGTTATCAGTAGCGTAAATAAAAATCTCAATAAATAAATTAAAAAAAAAACACTTATAAAGCTATACATTCTCTCCTACTTACTATAACGGGGTTGATGACTCAGTGATAAATTTCTGGACACCATTAAGTCGAGTCACTGTATCAACTTTCGTTGGGTTAGGTTACAATGAAGAGTCGTACAGACGGTAGAACACGTCTCTATCTCTCTCTATCTCTCTATCTATCTCTCTATCTATCTATCTATCTATCTATCTATCTATCTATCTCTCTCTATATGTATATATATACTTATTTAATATACAGGGTGGGCAAAAATAAGGGTCCTATTTTTAAAAATTCATAACTTTTTTATTTATTGATTTAAAAAAAATTTTTTTTTAGAATAAGTAAAGGACCCCTTCCGAAGCAAGCATGAGCCGTATTAGCCCTAAGGAACGTACCCTCATTTAGAAAACATTATTTTTGCTTAAAAAACTCAAAACAGTGTAAAAAACAATACTTTAGTTTTTGTAAGTTTTAAGAAGTGTTTTTCGGCTAAAATTTGTTTTGTTTATTGCAAAAAATCTCGGAAGGGTCAGTCTAAACACACATAAAGTTTAGTGAGTTTAACTTTTATTTTGTGGAAGTTATTCAAATTCAAGTTATTCAAATTTAAAGATAGGACCCTTATTTTGGCCCACCCTGTATATATATACTTTTATATAATATATATACAGATACCTATATATAATATATATATTATATATACTTATATAATATATACATATATATATATTATATACTTATATATATATATATATTATATGCTTTATAATATATATATATATATATATACTTATAATATATATATGTATATAATATATATAGTATACATGTATATATATAGAGAGATAGATAGATAGATAGATAGATAGATAGATAGATAGAAAAGAAAACATGAGGTAGTTCGCGATTAGATGAGGATTACTACTGTGTAGCCTTTTCACTATGCTCATGATATATTACTTTTTTTGTTTTTTGACTTTTTTATAGAAATTTTGAAGACAAGACATGAAGCCACTTGATGTAAGGAACTGAAAAATATTTCTGGAAAGGCAAACACTAGCCAACGATAAGTGTGAAACGCAGAAATTCCGACATGAAAAGCGGTAATTTTCCCCCCTTTTGCTGGAAAATTGGCTAATGGAATTTCAAGACTAAAGGACAAAGACAGGGAAGCTAGAGTTACGCGGCTGTCGCAATGAAACCCAAGATCAACTTTCTACTCGTCTAATTCCTCTTGTTTTGCCGCCCTTATAATGTCTGAAGAAGCTGAAATGTTGGAACACTCTGAATTCAGTCTTATACATACGGTTTACATTTCATTAAAATCGAATGTACGTTTTTGAAGTTAAATGGAAGTTGAATCACCATGGGTCAATTAGAGGTGTGATACGCATATATTCAGAGCATAGAGGGTAAACTAGAGATTTGGGACCACTTCCACTGTCTTCTTTAGATAATCGTATGCATATAATATATATTTCATGAAAACAGGATATATAAGAAGTTTTAAAATAGGGTCTTAACACATAGCTTCCTTACGTTAGGAAGACACTTGGAGATTCTGGACTACTTTCATTGCCGTAACAACAAAATAGTATATATATGATTTGAATTTCATACAAATATGATATATTTTTATTGCTAACATTATTCTGCCCTGATAGCCCATTTAGGTGTGAACTTTAAGATTTGGGGACACTTCTGTTGTCTTCTTTCGTCAATGTTACACAAGCATACACTTTAGGTTTTTATGTAAGTTCCTACATTTTCATCAAGATGGCGCCTTTATTTCACTAGTGAAGAGACACACATCACACACACATACACACATACATTGAGTTTTATATATACCTATATATTTTTAAATTAATTTTATAAGTACATGAAAGTAAATATAAATATCCGAATAGATAGGAGCGCCGACTATCGACTAGCTGGTCGCATTTTGATTTCACATTTAGGTAAATTCTTTTTAATAATATTGAAGAACGGTGATACAGCGAAACGGTCTGTGGGCATAAATAAACATGCACAGTATTTCGTATGTTAAACGCTCTAGTAAGTAAATGTTTTCTCAGCCATCTGTCTCAATGTGAATCGTTTTTTTTCTAAACAAAGGCAGCACTTTTAGGCAATTTACAACGTTTATAGAAATATTGAGAGTACGCAGGTGAGTAATACGCGAATAGTAAGTAAGACCAACTGTTGAATAGATAATTTAACTTTTATCCTGGCTTGGTGCACTTTCTGTTCTAACCACACTTAAGATCTGTGTAACAGCGATACACTTTATCTAAAACTTAGATCTAAAAATATTTATTCATGATGTTCACCTTAACGAATTATGTATTGGGCACATGAAAGTGTGTATCGTGAGATTCAGTTTCATTTCATACCAAGGACATATTTAATTAAACTTCATCCTTAGACCTCCAGCAGTGACCAACGCATCTGTCTCTTCTTTCTCTGATCATGGCTGAGATTCAAGGTAGGTAATCTATTGAGTTGTGGACATCAGAACTCATTTTCTACTCGCTCCCCATGTTGTGGATAAAGGAACGGCTTTTACATGTAGAGGTCAGTTGCGAATACACAAAATAAGCAGTACTTGACAAAATAACGAGCTACCATCAAGCAAGTCATAGCACCTAGAAGCCAAACTGCCAGATTTACGGTTTAGACATAAGAAGCAACTTAGTGGATGTGTGCTTTCAGCAGATGAACTCGCCAGTTGAATCCAATGGTGTTTTACTCTAAGGCTGCAACAAAGAAGGTGAGCTCCCTATACCAAACTAGGAAACACCTCAGACCTGACATAATCCTGTATCTCTACAAAGCCACCATCCGTCCATGCATAGAGTATTGTGCCACATCTGGGCTAGTGCATCATTCACTTGTCCCTCCATTCTAGATATGGTCCCAAAAAAGAGTCGCCAACTTAATAGGTCCCTCACAGTCAACCGAGCTCAATCCCCTGTCTCATCGCTGCTATTTAGCATCCTTGTGCTTGTTTTACAAATACCTCAATAGATTGTGCTGCGATGTACTGGCTACTCTGGTGCGTCCTCGACGTAAATTCACTACGCCAACTCGACAATCAGCTAAATCCCATCCAGTTACTGTTCATGTCCCCAGATGCCGGAGAGCCTTCTACTCCAATAGCTTCTTTCCTCGTGCTTCTGGCCTCTGGAACTCCCTTCCTGCTTCCTGTTTCCCCGACAGTACTGACATGCAGAGATTTAAAACTAATGTAAACTAACAACTCGCTACAATGCTCCAAACTTGTGGTGACAACCAAAACCCACACCCAAATTATCAGAAACCCTTTACGTCTACAGTGGCGGCCTGCCTTGTTTGGAGTGAAGTATGTTAAAGAAAAAAGTCGAGCATGACTCATATACAAATTAAAACCTATTCGAAAAAATATTTAAAATAGAATCTAATGGATGTTTATGGAAGTCGCTTCATAGAAAGCATGACGCCACTTGATGTAAGGAGCTAAAGTAACGAAGGGTAACTAACGCAAAGACAGTTTAAAGGTTGTAATAAATACTGGAAGCCGAACATAACTTACAGATAAGTTTTATTTAACAATTCGTTGCTTACTGCCACAAATAGTATTCAATATTTACTTTTAATATATTACACGAACGCAGCACATTCCATCATTAATCAAAGGGGTGAGACATGCATGAATTAACTTTGATACTACAGAGGTAGGATTTTTCTTGACGTATGTGGCAGATTATCTAAGAAATATACACTTTTAACTTTCTGCAATTAGTCTTGAAACTATTTGCATTTACTTTACTTATATACCGCTCAATGGTTTTACTTTTATCACGTCTCGAAATCTTTTTAATTCACGTTTTTTGACAAAAATAACCCACATCGAAATTACATATTTACTGGCTTCGTCCGTTTCGACATTTACCCGAATATTTACAATTGTAGTTTCTCTATATTTTTGTTTCCAATGGAATATGCTTATTCTATACATTTTCTATTTCGTTCCTGGACCTGCGATGTTTGTTTTTATTACGAAATTATGCAGCATATTGACATTTTATTTTATTTTTATTGATCGCGAAGTCACGGAGAAATGGTGTGGCATCTATCAGAGTACCATGTATGTATAACAGTCAAAACTATCACCAACAGAGCATATACACATACTAAACAAGGTTCTAATTTGTAATTACACTTTCTTTATTCACATTTCGAAATTCAAACGAACTATATTACTTGATGATCAGTTCCGTACATACAGAAACCATGTATGTATATATTCCTTGTTGTTTCTGTGTGTACAGAACTGATGATCAAGTTATATGGTTCGTTTGAATTTCGAAATATGAATAAAGAAAAACAGTAATTAAAATTTAGAACCTTATTTAGTATTTGTATATGCTCTGTTAGTGATAGTTTTGACTATTTATTCACAAATATATACGTAAATATATGTTTATATACACATATATAGTTCCTATTAATTACCTACAGAGATGTTACGCCAATGCCTATGTGTAGCTTATTTCCATATATATAATATATTATCATACTTTTCTACTTAGCTCTATTAACGTATTGAGCACTGCTTAAGAAAATACTGAAAATCTCTCAGCAAAATATTATATCTCCGTGTAATACCATAGTGTCTACATGAACTTATAATTATATATGTATATATAAACACACATACATTATGTATATATATATATATATATACATATATATATATATATATATATATATTATATAATCTATAAGACATTACAACAGCCTACAGATAATAACCTGTGTGTCTCTGCTAGCGCATTACTACAGAACTAGAACACCACTAAATAGTGTATTTTCACAAAGAAATATGATAAAATAAAAATATTGGCCACATAATTAACCTCTTCAACAAAATCATAGCTACTGGAATGAAGTGGGCCATTTTAACGTGCCATGTAGTATTATCATCGGCCGGCGGAACCTAAGTCTCCGTTTTCTGATACGCTTACACATTGAAGAATTATAGGTGTCAATCTCTCACTCCCTTTTCATCTCTATCTCTTTCTCTCTCTCTTTTTTTGTATATATATATATATATATATATATATATATATATATATATATATATAGCGTGGGGCAGAGAGGGCAGACGTTTTTTAAATATAACAAAATCATTAATATTTACTTTTTAAAAAATGTATTCACAGATTTGAGTTCAAGAAGTCTTAGCATTTTTTTCTCTTTTCAGTTGTAGCCATGGACAATAAAACACCGCCTGTTTGCGTACAACAGTTTCGTCAAGAATAACGAGTCTATCACGGCAGATCAACGTGAGTTTCGTCGCCATTTCAATATCCACCGAAATCAAGCTGTTCGCACTTGCAACACTATCCTACGTTGGGTTAACACACTTTGTATACGAGTTACACTGATGAACAAAAGACTACCAAGGATTAGACGATCAGTACGTACCCCTGAAAATATTGAACACGTCAGACAAGCCGTGTTGCGCAGTCCGATTCGTTCTGCTCGGAAACATTCTTCTGAACTAGGCCTTAGTAATCGTTCGGCAAGGCGTGTTTTGCATTTAGAACTGCAATTCTATCTCTACAAATTGGCCGTTGTGCAAGAGCTGAAGCCCGGGAATTACGCACAGCGAGTGACGTTCGCACATGACAACCTCATATTGTGCATGAGTGAGGAAGCTCATTCTCATATCAACGGCGTGGCGAATAAACAGAACTGCCGTTACTGGGCTTCTGAAAATTCCAACCAATTGCACGAAAGACCGCTGCACATCCCTAAAGTGACGGTGTGATGCGCTACAATCAAAACTGGCGTCATTGCTCATTACTTTTTTCGCAAAGGATTATTGGAATACTGTTACTGTGAACTCGGAGCGCTGTATCGAGATGATGAACAGCTTCTTTTCACCTGAGTTACGACGAAAACCTATTCCCATTTGACGTGTGTGGTTTCAACAGGATGGGGCGAAAGCTCACACAGCTAGAGCATCAATGGACGTTATTCTCCCTGTCTTCCCTGGTCGCCTAAGTTCAAAGTTTGGCAACCTTGGCCCCATTACTTATTTATGTGCGATTATTTCTTATGTATATGACGCATAAGCTCTGTACATTGGAATAACTTAAAGAAGCTATTCGCGATTAAGTTACCCAAATTGACAGAGTGATGATTGAAAAGGTTTATGAAAACTTGCAAGAACGCCTTAAAAATGTATCACTGATAACGGACGCCTCTCTGCCTCATATATATATATATATATATATACATATATATATATATATATATATATATATATATATATATATATATATATATATATATATATATATATATATATATACATATATATATATATATATATATATATATATGTATATATATATATATATATATATGTATATATATATATGTATATATATATATGTATATATATATATATATATATATACATATATATATATATATATATATATATATATATATATATATATATATCGAGATGGCGCCTATATTTACTACTATAAATCTAAAGATATAATTTATTTCGAATAGCACCATTTTTCACCAGTAACTAGTTTAAGATTATGTCATATTTTTGATTTCCATATAGAATGACTTTATATTTGTCCAGACTTTTTCAAATGAGTTCAGGTTATATACACAACAGGTGTTTGTGCAATTTAAATTAACAAAACCTCGAGAACTTTTCAAATATACTTGTGTCTCTGGGAATAATCATGTCTATTTATATGATAAATTCATTGTCTTTAATAAGTATGTCTGGGTGTGTAGCCACGATGGCACTCATTTAGCTCGCGGCTTTCTTTACCAAATTTATTTCAATTATTGTTTGCGACTGAGGATGGAAATTTGGTACATTCTACACTTCCTGCTTTCCAGTAACTGTATTCCACGACATTCATTTCTATAAAGTGCTTCGTTTATAAGAGGTTTATGGATTATTTTATGATTCAAGATCTTAATGGGACTGGATAGATGAATTATTTCTACATCTCTGCTCGTTGTTTGTTCTTTTTTGTTTCTGTCTTTTTAAAATTAAATTCGTATTGAACGACATTTAACCGGCTTTGGTTGTTGGCATTGCTCTAATGTGCTTATTATTATTGGAACAAGTGTCAGATGTGTACTAGTGAACTAACTGTCTTACGAACTTCTTACATCCGGGTCGTCATTTCGAGTCGTTATACATTTCACCATCACCACCTTTGATGTGAACGTATAAGCATATAACACATAGCTATACAATACATTATTGATAGAATTCAAATTAAATTTAAGTGATAACATATATAAGAAACGAAGAAGAATACATGTTTCAATAGGGTAAAAAGGAATGCACCGACCAATACAGATTTGCACTAATTTTATGTACCTGTACAAACATTGACATCAATATATACTAATATCATACAATATCTCTAGATGTCTTTATTCGAATTGTAAGCAGAATCTATTACTTTATTTTCATTCTGGAAAATTTATAAGCTTAAAGGGTCTTAAAAATGAATTGAAATTCATCAAATCTTGCTTTATAAGTACTTAAGTAGTATGGAAAAATTTAATGTAAATCTTAAAAAAATTTATTTTCAAATAGGAAGAAATATCTATATAATGTCCGCTAAAATGCCTTCAAAATATCCAGTGAAACTGACATTTAAGAATATTCGTGAATTTATATCTAATACGTATTGTTGTATTTTCACAAAACTCGAAGGTACCTGAATTCTGACGAAAGGTTTCGAGCATCTTTTTTCTTCCTTTTCGTAAAACTAAATTAAATTAAATCTAATATAACCCACATTACGTATTGTTAAGAATAGAAAATGTGTTTCCAAATTT
>OY744540.1:87626235-87661235 GCA_963556195.1 Sepiola atlantica
GTAATGAGTGAAGTGGTGGAAACGGACTCTGTTAAGTGTTAGATATGGGGGTTGGTTGGTGGATGGGGGGTAGATATTATAGAATGAAAGGTGAGTAGAGCTCGTGACGTTGATTGAGTGAGGGGTTTAATCTGGAGATGAGGATTGATTCTGTGATTCTAAGGTCACCAATGTTTCTGACAGACGCTAAGATGGAGACGTGAATATCGCGCTGAGTGTTTGAGCAAATCTCTATGTGTTTGTAGAAAGAGGATATACGGGTATTCAAGTGCTCCTATATGCGCAAGTGTAGCGGTCTTGTAGTGTTGCAGATGTAAATTTTTTTGCATTTATTACACTGTAGTTTGTAAACACAGTTAGTGCGATGGCACAGACCTGTGTTGGGGATAGGGCAATTGGCCAGGGAGCAGGGTTCGGGTGTGTGGTTAGTGTGTTTATTAGATAGATGTTGGCGTAAGGAGGTGCCAGTATGTGTTAGTTGTATGTTAAGGTTTTCCTTATGTATTGCCTTGCGGATGGAGGTGGTGATCTGATCGCTGAAGAAAGGGAGTTTTAAGAAGCATGTGTTTGCGAGGGTGCGGTGTCTACGTGTTTTGGGCTTATTTAGGTGGGCTATGGTGGGGGCGGGGTAGCCATTATTTTGGAGGGTTTGGTGGAAGTTTTTACTGTGTGATATTTTGTCAGCAGCAGAAGAGCATTTATTTTGTTTTCGGGTGATTTCATTATGGGCATTACTTAATTTGGCTTTTTTGGGCAGGGCAGACTTATAGTGTATGAAAAGGTTTTTGCAGGCAGGTTTCCTATAGAAGTTAGTGTGTATAGAGCCATCTTCGGTGATGTTAAGGTTGAAATCAAGGAGAGAGAGTGAGCCGGACTCGTTTGGGTGTTCTATGGTGAATTGTATGTGGGGGTCGGTGTTGTTGAATGTGTTGAATATTTGTGTGGCTTCGTCTTGAGAGGATGTAAGGATTAGAATGTCATCTATATATCTGGAGAAGAATATATAGGAGAGGCAGGAGTTAAGTGCTCGTTGCTCTAACCGGTTCATGTAGGTGATGGCTAAGAGACTGGAAAGGCTAGAACCCATGGGGAGGCCGGAGATTTGTTTGAAAGTGTGCTGCTGAAAGGTAAAGTATGTGTTGTCGATGATGATGTATAAGAGATTGTGAATGCCAGTAGGTGTTAGTCCGAAGAGTTCTAGGTTGTCAGAGGAAGATATGTGGTCGGTGATGAGGTCTATGGCTGGGTGTGCGGGTATTGAGGTGTAGAGGGAGATTACGTCTAGGCTAAATATATAGTTGTTAGTTTGTAGTTGTTGGTGTTGGAGTGAGTGTAGTCTGCTAATTACTTGGTCGGAGCTGCTGACATGTGCGGGGAAGGTGGAGAGTAGTGGTTTGAGTAGTTGAGAGAGAAGCCAAGAGATTTTATAGAGTGGTCCTTCAATACTAGAGACTATAGGTCTAATTTGTGTGCGTGTGTTGGTCTTGTGTGTTTTAATGAGGTGGTAGAAGGTGGGAAGTCTGCTATTTTTGGTGGTGAAGTTGATTTTGTATTTTTGTATTTTACGTGTGAGACAGATTTGGGACCAGGTGTTGTTAATGGAGTTTTGGACTAATGTGGCTGAAATGTTGGGGGCGGGGGTGTATAGGTTGTTGTTGTTAAGATGTTCGAGAGCAAGTATGTTGTATGAGTCTTGAGAGATGATACAGAATTCCTTACCTTTATCAGAGGGTAAGTAAACTAGGTTTTTATTTTTCAGGTTTTCTAGGGTAAGGCGTTGGGATCTGGTGATGTTAGGGGTGATGTGGGGTTGTTCTTGTTGGAGTATATCAAGGATCCTCTGTTTTAATCTAGAAAGTTTTTGATCAATTAGGTGGTTACTAGGTGGTGGGTGTAGTGAGTGGTCAAGCTGGTAGACAGGGAAGGAATTAGTAGCGTTGGTTGTATTATTAGGGATGTCTAGAGTAGGTTGATTAAATGCTGTGAGCCATTTGAGGTGATAAGCTGTTCTACAGAATTGAGTCTCGATCTTAAGTTTTGTGTGGTCGTTTAGCTTTTGGGTGGTGATGAATTTGGGGCCAAGGCTGAGAAGCTCAGTCTCGGCAGTAGTAAGGGAGCCGGTGAGGTCAGTGACCATGGGGGGGGGGCTAGTGAGGTGGTTGTTGGAGTTGTAGGTTCTGGTGGTACTAGTGTTCTTGGTGATGTGAGGTTGAGAATATTTCTGGGAAAGCCAAGTGAATTTCCGTTTAAGTCGGTTTTTCTCGAGGTTGAAGCAATGGTGATAGGCATCATTGACAGCCGTAGATATGTTGTGTGTTGATTGTTCTGTGGGTGTGGATAGTGAGGAGTTGATCTCTGTGATGGTGTTGACGAGTTGATGAAGTTTACAATTGAGGTATTGGATAATTTTCTTGATACAATAGTTATGTATGAATTTTCTGGCTGGGTAAAGTATGGGTAGGTGGAGGCAGGCGGGTAGGTGGATGTTTTGTATAGTGTTGGGTGTTATGTTGTGCTTGAGGCATCTAATAATAAAAAAATAAATAAATAAATAAATAAAAAAAAAACAACAAAAAAAACAAACAAACAAATATGTAAAGAAATTGATGAATATATATAGATAAACAATTAAACAAACAATAATACATAGATATGTATATATATATATGTATATATGCATTATGTGTATATATGTTGTATATATATACTAATATTGTTATACAGATCTCCACCTAAAAAAAAATTTTTTTTTTAAATAAATAAATAAAAATTAATTATAAAAAAAATATTTTAAAAAATCCAGAGTTACTCCCCTTTATCTTATAGTAAATATATCAAGTTAATAAGTTAATTCGTTAATCTAATTTGACGAAACTCACAATTAGTAATTAATAACACTTCTTTAATAGATGATAATCGAAATCGAGAAGTAGATAGATCTAGAATATTTAAAATATGAGACTAATTACTTTACTTTATATTAAAATTCTTAAATTACGATAGAAAGATAAACAAAATAAAAAATACGAAGATAAAACAAAGTAAATATTCAAATATAAAAAATTAAAAAATGATATATATATATTATCAAAACTAACAGTTTATCGAACACCATACACCTAACCAACATTACACAAATATTCTAAACACCAAATCATATATTTAACATAATATTAAAATAAAACTTAATTTAATTTATATTCCCTGTGAAACTGCTTTATTTGCTGCGGTCTATATCTGGCAGCCATTTTGTTTTGTATTATTCTCTACACAGTCGGAGAAGAATAAAATAGTATTCTTCTTCTGGCCTAATTATTTTTGACAAAGGGATGTCTTTTCCCGAAATATCAAATAGTGATTTTTAATCACCCGGACATCACACGAACAGCTAAAACCTCTTGCTGTTATGTAAGAAAAAAAAAGGAAAAAAAAGGAAAAATAAATAGTAAGTCTTATATCGTATTCGATTTATTGTTATTGTTTTTGTTCCTTTCCTTTCAACTTGCATCTTACCCGGAATTGCATTGCCCACAGCCTTTCAAAAACTTACTACTAATATATATATATATACATATATATATACATTACATATACATATATATATATACATCATATATATATACATTATATATATACATCATATATATATATACATCCTATATATATATATATATATATTTATATATATATATATATATATACATTATATATGTACATAACAATTTTGTTTGTTTGTTTTTCTCCTGCACTTTGACTTGGTTTCCGTCTGTCATCCGTTCACACATTTAGTCCATCACGACACTTTATTTTCATGAATTATCGTGTACCTTATCCCATATATATATATATATATATATATATATATATATATATATATATATATATATATATATATATATATAAATATGTCTTTATGTAAATGTTAGGTTTTTCTCGGTGAGATAACGCCTCTTTACCACGATGATGCAAATGTCGTATCCCTAGCCGGTATCCCCGCAGCGCTAAACCAGTCATTCTGAATTAATGGTTACGATAAAACGATTAGATTTAATTAAATTTCACCTCAGGAAGCTGTGGCCCGAGGTCGGAAGGTGATGCATAGAGTAACCAACGTCTTCATATTTCTGAATTATATTTAAGGTTGTTATGTAATGTTAATGTATTTAAAACTAAAAAAGTAATGTTTGTTTGGCATTTAAATAAATTTATGTTACATAACATAAATACGTAAATACGTAAATATTATTTTAATCAAAGTGACATGTTTTTGTTTATAATTCTCTTTAACACGTAGGCATAAAATACATTTACCATTGATTACAATCGAATAATTTTAGCGTAAAAATATTATTTTGAGCAAATATAGAAAGTGATATAACAGGGTTTTGTAACAATTATGTTCAAAAATCTGGTTAAAGACTAGTTTTTATCAATTTACTAATTTTAAATTCGTGGTCAGTAATTGTTGAACACATTTACGATTTGTTTTACTTAATACCAGTTTTAATGTCAGTTATTTTTAAATGTAGATTACTTCGAGGAGTTTATTTGTTTTATGCATTTTTATCTGGTATGTTTATCGTTAGAATTTGTCGAATGTTGATTGCATTTTTTTTGTGGATATGTGCAGTTTTATATCGCTTGGATGAATGGCATGTCCGGCGGATGGAGTGCGTTGTAGTCTTCGATATTCACATCCAGGCAAACTCATATTGAGAAGCGCAAATATTTATGTATTTTTGTGTACTTCTTAATGTTATTGCATTTCTTGTATATGAAAAAAAAAATGAATAAAAGAAAGGATGTAGATGCCTTAGTCGAAATACAGCCAGAAATTACTTACGGGCGTCAGAGTACATTTGAGAAAAATAAAAGGTATTGATTTATGTTCTACCTTCTTTTATGCAACTATATCTTGGCATAGACTGTCAGGAGTTCATCACTGGACAATGTCCATTCATATCCACGAGTTTTTCTTTTCTTTTCCTTGTTGAGTACATACGCTGGATTACACTCACTTAGCAGTGGTGTTAGGGTTGAGTAAGAGTTGGGGTTAGAGTTGGTGGTGTGGCAGAATCCATCAATTTCATCTACGGTGACAGATGGACGTGTCCGATTAGTCACAGACTTTCGAGAAGTTTTGTAAATAACTTTTGTTCAGCTGCATCTTCGAATGCCAAAGAGTTTTGTTAAAGCTGTACTGATAACTTACCCAGCGAAATAGCCGGCGCGGTATACGAACCTATGTCTATTTTCTGAAAAACAAATAATGACATTTTATTAAAGAATATACATGTAAATTATATATATATATATATATATATATATATATATATATATATATATATATATATATATATATGTATGTATATATATGTATATATATATATGTATATATATACATATGTATTTATTCATTCATTCCAATGAAAAGCAGTAATTATTCTAAAGTCATAATTTTCATGAGATGCCACACTTTTTTTTCTCATATTACTATTAATTTCTTTAGTTTACAATTCGCTCAACACCTCGTTGCATGTATATTATTCATATATTTTATATAAAAAAAACAATAGTTTCATTCTTACCCTTATTTATTGGAAGATAGGTAAAAATTACAGTTTAATAAACTTTCTGTCAATCTTCAGAGAATATTAGAATGTATATTGAAATTGAGAGAGCTGCATCGTCATGCCATTCACCAAATTCAAAACTTGTGTAATGATAGTAAAGTCTAGTGCACGTTTAGGGGTAGAAGGTTAGATTATAATAAAATACAATGTTATCAATTTTCTTTTTTTTTCACTAGCCTAGCTTCATCAGTTTAAAATAATGTATCTTACAATTTTAGTTGTACTAGGAATGTACTTATATATCGATATACCTCGATATACACACACACACACACATATATATATATATATATATATATATATATATATATATATATATATATATATATAGTTTTCAGGTTCGATTATTTTCGATAGGAATTCGAATGAGAGAGCTGTATGTCCGTTCAAACGGAGCATGAATGAGTTATGCGGTTTAAAAAGACTAAATATACATTCGGATTGTACACATTATAATTTATTTTGACGTTAACTAGGTTTCCTCGGATGTGTTTCCAACCAAAATATATATTTGAATTGTGATTGGAAACTCAGTGTAGTGGCTCATTAAAAGAGAGCTTTTCGGTTACCCTTGACTATGGCTTACTACGTTGTCTTAACTTTTACGATGATTTATAAATAATAAGAGGATATGAATAGCAACAATAGCCGTCAGCATTATTTGGATTATTCGAACTAATGTGTTCATTTTGCAACGTCTCGGCTGCTGTAATCTCTGATCTTCTTCAGGACCATCTCGTAAAACATAGGAACCGCTATGTCGAACGCAAGGATATCTACGAAACGGCCCTTTAACAGATGAAGACCCACGCTAAATTTGCACCTCATCGTAAAGGTATGGGTAAGGGTCAGGTTCAGAGTCGGGGTTATGGTAAAGGTTAGTGTAAGCGTTACAGTAAGGGTTAGGATTAGAGTGAACGTTAGCGTGTGTTTTAATCTGGGAATGTACCCTTTATTTTATACGCAGGGTTAGCTTTTTCTCGTTCGGTCAACGATTGCCGCGTAGAAATATTGAATAAAACAATAGTCGTCTTCCTGAAATATTGTTAAATAAAGTAATAAAATGTATTCCCGGGTGTTGACGAGCGCGAAAAAAAGGCGCATAAAGAATTAAAAGAAAAATAAGTTGTGAACATAAGGAGAAGCCTGTTTATGGCTTTGTCTAAAACATATAAACAATTAAACATACAAATACGTGCACTCCCATTAAACTCACTTAATATCTTTCTTTTGCTAAGCACTTATATATAACTGAAAAATAATCATATTTCCTCCTTTAAACTCTCTCATGATATATTCTCACGAGTAAGTCAAAATCTGAACATTATTACGATATGTAATATTTTACTAGAATAAGTCATTTTATAGCAGACTTCGGAGTGGGCACGACGTAATATGTAGTAGAGATCAATTTATTTGAAATTCTATCTAAATTCATCGCTCATGAAATCAGAGGAAATGATATTCTGTTCAGACTATATGTCCGGTACAAATGAAATTTGAAACTTTATGTGGTAGACATAAGCGACCATTGGGATAAATAAAACTTTAAATCGCCTTGAGAAAATTATCTAATCAATCACCAAGTTGTTAGGAGTGTACGCGTTTTCGAATAATATTTCGCAAATATCTGAGCTACCCACTCATCAAAATTGTAAAGCTATTACTGGCGTGATTGATCTGTCTTGCAGCATATCAACCCAATTGCGATTATTTATTGCCAATACTCATCACCCATAGGGAACGATTCATATACAAATAATGGGTTTAGTACGTTGCTATTTAAAAAAAAAAACACATATGGTGTGTTAATACCTTTTCCAGTGTTATAATAATATAAGTGAAATCTCTACAGAGTATTTGAAATGTCAATGTTAAAATTTAGATATTATTTCATAAATATATATATATATATATATATATATATATAATTGCTCTATCTCGTATATTGAGCTAATCCTCTTCACAATAGGTTCCATCTACTAAAATTTTTTACTTTTGTTTATATTTGATCCTATATATATATATATATATATATATATATATATATATATATATATATATATATATATGCGTACGTAACCTCTTTGTTTCCGAGATATAGACCATTGACACACATAATGATCACACAACCCACTCATGATATAACGCGCATTTCCTCTGTATGTGTCTATCTGTATGTCTACCTGTCCGTCAATCACAAGAAACAGAAAATAATCAATTCCTAACAAATAAAGCGAAAGTCATTACTTATAATCACAAAAAAAACTTGAGGTCTTCAGTCTTATCTTCTGAAAACTGCGCTATTCAGAATCCTCATGAATATATCTTAAAACATTATCGTAACAAAATAAGTATAGCTGTTACGTAACGTCATTGATGAATTATTTACGTCACGTTTCAAAACATGAATTAAAATATCATGAAAAATGAATCATTAAACATAGTCAATAGCGTTAGAAGTCCTGTTAATATGTCAAATCAATTTATTTAGCTTTTAGTAGGTATTGGTGTTTAAAACTATTGTATATTTAATATATAATAGAATTTTAGCCCGTATATATATATATATATATATATATATATATATATATATATATATATATATATAAATATATATATATATATTTATATATATATATATTTATATATATACCTATTTATATTTATATATATACATACATATATATATATATATTTATATATGGTAAGCGATGAAAATATATATGGCAATTAAGCTACACAGAGGCTCCCGCGATCATCCCCGGGGGAATCTTCAGTCTAAATGCATTAGCCTGAAGATGCATTTAGCCTGAAGATTCCCCCTGGGGATGAAACGTGGGAGCCTCTGTGTAGCTTTATTGCTATATATATTTTCATTGTTTACTACCTAGCTCTACTTACGTATCGAGCACTGTTGAAGTAAATACTGAAAACTGATACATAAAAATGATATCTCCTTTTAATATGTTATGTGGATACATTAAGTACTAATATATTTATATATATATATATATATATATATATTTTTATATATATATATTTATATATATATATATATATATATATATATATATATGTATATATATATATATATATATATATATATATATGTATATATATATATATGTATATATATATATATATATATATATATATATATATATATATATATATATAATAGACAATCTGTATAAGTCCGGAGGGGCAAGTGCGCTATTATAAACATCTAGCGCGTATAGTGTGTGTGGTAGTGCACCGTTTTATTTCTATATAGACAGTACACACTGTCTCTGTAATAGAATCATAGAGAAAATGAGCTTGCATCTAGTGTTGTCACATACAGAACAAAAATAAACATGAATAAATGCCATCACACAAATATGAAATCGTTAAATATAGAATCCGAATGTTAGACATTTTCTTCGGGTGACCGAAATAACACACCGAATATAGGTAAATAAATATTACCAGCACCAGAAAAGACCATTCTTAGGTAGACATGGACTACAAAGTTAATGGTTGTTATTACAAAAATAACCCCCATACAAAGAGGTGTATTAAACATATAGAACCTAATACTGGATTCATGAAATGGATTTTTAAAACGCTCCGTTCATCAGATCAGATTGTTACTCGACTTCTATATTATTTCATGGTTGTCGTGGTTATCGATTAGAGCACGCGTACCCCATCAGGTATTGGAGAGAAAAATTTATACTTTATTCTAAAATTTTACTTAATCCTTTTGACTTTAATTTTCTTCGCAATCATTAAATACATCCAGAAAAAAACGAAATGTTTGATTTTAATTATTTGCGACTTCTGTATCTGAGTAAGTGTTCCTATAAATCGAAGATACATCATCGACAATTAGTCCATAAGAGTCTATGTTATTTGTGTAGGTAGTGCCATGTGATCTATCTGGCTTTGATATAGTTCTGTGCCATTCGTTGAGGTATATCTTTAAAGCATAGGTGGAAGTTTAAATTATATTCTTAATAATTTACTGACATACGACATCGTTTCGAGATTTCGGCTATCATCAGGACAGGGAAATTACAATCTCAGACGAATCCATAACTATTATTAATATATTCCATCTAGATTTTGCAATATAAAAATCAATATTGTTTCAATGTCCTAAAAATATATTCTAAGTTATTTTCATTTTTTTATCTATGTCTTTCTTTCTGTTTGTTCATCGCTTTATCTCTATATATCTGTCTCCCTCTCAACAGCTCTCTCTTTCTCTAAATATGCTTCAATTTCTCTCCAACTCTCTCTTTCTAAATATATATATATATATATATATATATATATATATATATATATATATATACCTTTATATATATATATATATATATATATATATATATATATATATATATATACCTTTATATATATATATATACCTTTATATATATATATATATATGCCTTTATATATATATATATATATACCTTTATATATATATATATATACCTTTATATATATATATATATATATATATATATATAAAGGTATATATACATATTTATATATATATATATATATATATATGTATATATATATGTATATATACATATATTTATATATATATATATATATATATATATATATATATATATATATCAGTACTTAATGTATCAACATAAAATATTATAAGGAGATATACTTTTTTATATGTCAGTTTTCAGTATTTACTTCAACAGTGCTCGATACGTAAGTAGAGCTAGGTAGTAAGCCATGAAAATATATATGGCAATCAAGCTACACAGAGGCTCCCGTGTTTTATCCCCGGGGGGAATCGGCATTTAGCCTGACGATTCCCCCCGGGGATGAAACACAGGAGCCACTGTGTAGCTTGATTGCCATATATATTTTCATTGCTTACTATATATATATATATATATATATATATATATATATATATATATATATATATATATATATATATATGTATATGAATGATATCAGCATTCACGAAAATAATAACAAATACAATTGAACGCAGAAAACTGCAACTCAGTACTTTTTATATCATTTGCAAACACGTATCGATATACTGTTTCGTTATAATTCTTCCCGTTAGACAAAGTGTTATACCTGCGCAGAACACAATAAATGCAGATGTATCTTTTGTGCGATATGTTAATATGTAACCTACGCTTGATTCCCAGATTGCTAATTTATTCAAAAAACATATAAACATATTTATTCCTTGTTTGCACAAGTTAAAACGACGGTTTATATATGGAAGCTAGTTTGTTCATACAGAGCTGAGAGGATAGACTATGTTACCATCATGAATCAAAATGGCGTTACATTGAAGATAGAACTGTAAATAGCAGGTGCAGAAGTGTAAATAACCTTTCATATGATTGGATTCCGATGTAAAAGAATTCAGATAACAAATGGGCAAAAGCTAACCCTATTTTAGCTATTTAAATGCATAATGAGTTCATAGCATACTAAACTTTATCAAAGCTAGAGAATATATTTGCAACAAATTCACGACGATTTCTTGTTTGTTATTTCACAACCAGTGATATTCTACAGCGTGTCCATAAAGTCCGTTTTCACTTTAAAAAATGTATAACGCTATATGTATTTGCGATATAAACATTTGTATAAAAGGATTAGAAAGAAGTAAATCTATATTTTTGTAAGGTTTTATTGATATTTTATTCAAGAGTACACATGTCCTCCACCATAAGCATAAGGTCACAGAAAACATTTGCAAACTAATTGACAGTAATGTCTGAAATCATTATTTAAGCTTTTTAATCTTCTAATGAACTAGGTTTTGTTGCATACACAATTGTTTTAAAATTCTAATTACCTTCAGCCAAGTAAAGAACACAGTTTACTTTTTATTCAGTAAAAGACATGGATCAACTTTATTTTGGGAAAAAGAAAATATTTAAAAAGTGTTTCAAATTTTGTGATGAATAATGATTCACTAACTATACTAAAACCTCGGTACATTTCACTTTATAATATTTTTTACAGATTACTTCAATCGAAAATCCAAATAAAGTTATATTTTTTTCAAATGCACACGAACTCTATCGAGATCCTGTATTTGAACGCTAATTCTTAGATCCGAAATGCAAAATGCAGTGGAGATTCATTCGTTCGTCACAAATGCGTACATGAGTTATAGCGTCAGATTTTAAGAAAGACTATACGGTTATGACCCCAGTGCAATACTCCGACGATGTCGTTGAGTTATATCGTATGACTAGATATTAATACTCGCCGCGTTCAGTGTGACTATCATTTTATTTCTCTGAAATTATTTGACGATCTCTCGTGGCACCAAGGACTAAGTTAACGCTTACAGATTCAAGGTGTCTCTGTGAACCGTGGTCTTATCCTGTGGCCGTCTGAGAGTGTTATTTCCCTGCGCTAATGATAGCCATAAGCTGGAACAACGTCATACACAGGTAAACTATTAAAAACATATATAAAACATTTTAATAGTTTATATCTTATAAATGCACTCGTGCAAATGTTTGTATTGCTATTTCTGGTATTAATCTTTTTGTGCGGCATTACTGAAAAAAGTGTATAAACTCGTTGTGAGAATGTGCTCTAAATGTAACCCTGATCAGCGGTCGAAAACACAGAAAGCCTATTGATTTGGTTCTTGTATTGATTTTGGTTGTTGCTTCTTAAAATCCTTCGATATATCGGGACGTATCTGTTATCAGCTGTGTGTAATAACCATGGTTGGTTTTTAATGTCGACCAATACACTTTCCTCTAGCAGGAGCGTTAAGCTTTTTGCCATCGCTTAGAAAGGGGTCATCATCTTTAGGCGACCCTTCACATGTCCACCTGACGACCACAGTCAAATAACGCTGATTTTCACAAATACAGAGTAAAGAAGAATAGCAGAAAGAGAAGGATAAGTAAAGGAAATGTATCGAATTAGAAAAGCGAAAGAAGGCGGAATATAAAACGCATATACACTCAAGAAAGCGATCCAAGCATTGTCTACTTTACTGCTGCAGTGTTGCGATGTAATAGTTTATCTTATTCTGTATCTCGCTAACACAGAGAGTATTACTTATCGAAATATGAGAGAGAAAGAGAGAAATATGATTAAGTACGCTTTCAAAAATATCTGATGCAACAGCGGAAGAACTACAATGTCAAACATGTCGCTAATTAACCAAGAAACAGTTCATAAGGAAGGGAACTTATGAAACCAAAATGACAAAATAAGGGTTGAAACGTAGCAACACACTCTAAAATTGTTAAATATTTGATGGAAAGTAAAGTTGAGTATTTCTATATTATTTAAAATAGTTCACGAGAGACGGAATCTGTCACGTATCAACTTTCTGATCAGAAAAATTGTTATTGCTAGTCGTATGTAGTAGATTGTTAGCGTTTATGTGAAACCGCAATTATCAATGTATGATTCAATTAATGTACAGTGTAATTTCTAATAGAAATATATGCTATTATGTAATTAAGCACTCTGGTCATTTTTCCTATACAAAAGAAAGATTATCATATACGAGTATATATATATATATATATATATATATATATATATATATATATATGTTTGTTTCATGTTATACCTACACTTCTAGACATATATTTAGACAGGATATGTGAGTGCTAGTTGAATCATGAGATGATGTCGTTATTTTATAATTTTTATTATTATAATTCGATATCTCAAACGCCGTGCGTTCTTTGTCGGGAATAACTAGATTAATGGCGAATACAGAAATTAGGCCATCTATGTGCGGGGTATATATATATGCTTAAAATGTAATAATCGTATGTTCGCTGGAAGGGAAAGTCGGTGAAAAATATCCACCACGGGTTGTTTCATAGAGCTATGAAATAAAAAGGTGTGATTAGCTAATTATTTATCATAATAGACTCGCAGATAATTCATACTATTATAGGTTACTATTAAAAAAAACGTTTTCATAACAGCCTTTAACACCATTGAGAAATATTCAACTATATTTTCCCCCCTTCCCAATCGTCTAATTTCTAGCATATACACACCTTGCACATTGGCGGATTAATTTCTATTTTTTTGTTATTTAACTAGTGATTCCCGACAGAGAACGCAGAGCGTTCGGAAAATGGAATCATAGTAAATAAATAAATGACGACATCGTTGCATGTTTCAACCACCACACACTTATCATTAATACGTTCGTAGAACACTCTCGACCAGCCTTCTATCTGTGCCCGCTTCAAGATCTTAATTTTCTTTTAATTACGTGACAGTTTCCGTTGGTCGAGTAGATACGGCGTCTGAAATTGTTACTTTCCTGAACTGAAGAGAGCAATCAGCTTGAAACGCATGCGTTCATAAATATTAATAATTTAATATTTATTTATAGATATAATATATAATATATATATATATATATATATATATATATATATATATATATATATATATATGTATGTATATATATATATATATATATATATATATATATATATATATATATGCATGATGATGAATGTATAATGACTTATCAAGATGTTTAAAAGGAAAACAGAAATTATTTATATGTACCTTTCTCGAAACGTCGATGCAGATATAAACACTTTTCTGTGTTCTTTTTTTCACATACACACACATATATATATATATATAATTTTTTATAAATATGTTACAATATAGTGATAACATGAACTTAACACCAATATTATTCCAAAAGTGCTTAATACAAATGTGTTTAAGTTTATATTTTTGTTAGTTTGTTAATTCGCTGGTCCTCAATTTAATTTTTATTTTGCATACTTCTGAATAATTTGCTAGAACTGCAAGTGTAATGGCACATCGAAACTATCGCCTCCTTGAGAAGTTCTTTTCTTAAGCATGTCAGGAATTCCTCCGGAGTATCCTAATGGATTAAGGGATGAAAAATTAACCAGCACTGTAGTGGAACGAGAAAAGTAATTGCTTTTTCTTTCAGTAAGTTCAATAGCTTCTTGTATTTCCGATCGAAATCTTGTGTCGCCATCGCATCGACATACTTATTTTCAGAAAAATAACCTTTGTAGATAGAGACTATTCTTCTTCTTCTTCTTCTTCTTCTTCTTCTTCTTCTTCAGGTATCAGGTATGTTTGCAGACATCGATGATCATAGCTCTCCATTCATTACAAAATTTTGTTTCACTATGATGTTCTTTGCAAAGACGTTACCTATAGTGAGTTGCAATTAGGGGCAGTGGACTTACAGAGCAGGAAGTTCCAGCCATTGTACACACATCAGTATCATCTGCCGAACACAAAACGACGGGTTGACCAGTTTCTAAAATCCATTAAGCTGCTCAACACTCCGCCCATCACCTGCCTGCCATGACTTCACGTACCCTGATCGGGGTCTAAGTGGGTACACGACCATGCCCAAGGGTCTCCCACAGGCTAGCGGAAGGAAGGGGGCGCTTTACTGCTCCTGTTGGTGGAAATCATTCCACCCCACTACTTACTAGATATAAACATTTATATTAAAATGTAAAAGAACGAGGAGATTAAGTAGTTTTTATAAGCCGAGCTTCAAAAACTATTGTTACACAATTGATGCAAGTTAAAAATCCTTGTTTCGTGTCGGTGCTTACCACATACTATCTAACTTCATCTACAGGGAAATATCTAATATTCTAATACAAATGTAGAAACCACAACCATTTTCAAGATACGCATGCGCGTCTTTAATTTCGATCGATATTAGTTCTAAAAATAGAAAATAATATTTAAATTTATTGAACAACATTGTAGAAAGTTTTTTATGACGATCTGTAAAAATTATATCAGTGAATATAGTTTTTACAAATTAAAAGATATTTAATAATAACATTAGAAATACATAAAATGATACCTTTCAACGTTTAAAAAAGTTACGGTAGACTTTAACATATAATTTTACATATACTACCGATGATGTAGTTAATGTGTAGACGTATTTGCATCATGAATATAAGTAAATAATAAATAATTCATAATTTAAATGGTATTAATGTTTTATTTTCTGCTAAGCTCATAGTATTTAAAATCAAGGGAGGCGCGAGAGCGCTCTATCCCTTAATAGGAACACGAATGGCCTATGCTGGAAATCTCATTTCTTTGATCAATCATAAATCAAAAACCATTAAACCAAATTAGTTATAACTTTGCACAACATTTTTATTTGATAGGTACTATAATTGTGTAGAAGTTCAGCATCAGTGGGCAAGGCAACCCAGAGATCCAGAGGGTTCAATCATGAAATCATGTTAGATGTGTGTATGTACGTTCGTACGTATGTGTCACCCTGTATCTCATCAACTATTTGATGGATTCAGCTTATTTTAGCAGAGATAAATGTTCTATGGTCTAGTTGATGGCATTTTAATTTCAGTTTACCATATACCTTAGTTTTCCATAGAATTTCAAAAAACCTTAAACATGACCAGTATTCGTACACTTTATTCTATATCTTATCGACCATTTGATGGACTCACCTGATTTTTGGCAAATATAGAGGTTCTAGTGTCAAGTTGATGACATTTTAATTTCAGTTCACCATATACCTTGATTAGTCAAACTACCAACTATATCAGTTATGAGAAGGTATTGTATTGAGCCATAGCCTTTACAAAAGTAGTGACATTCCATGATAAATGCCAGTATACTGAAATCATATGCCCTTAATAGGGTTAAGATGAAAATTCATATACCATAAATGTACAAAAGCAAGGAAATTCCCCAATCTTTACACTTTTATTGTCATTAAGGGTATGCGAGCACAACAGGGCTATGTGTTTTACTGGTAGGAATTTATTTCAGCGCACCTCACACACTTCATCCACTCATGCATAGAGATTTATATTGTAGTGATGTGATAATGAAATGGTTTGGTTGATATGTAGTCATACCCTTAATGACAATAAAAGTGTCCAAATTTGGGAATTTCCTTGCTTTTGTACATTTAGTGTACATGAATTTTCATCTTAACCCTATTAAGGGCAGATGATTTCAGTACACTGCCATTTTTCATGGAATTAGTAATATACAGTTATTAATAATTGGTTGTATGTCTCATATAATACCCAGGTAATGTAGAGTAGCCCTGTTTGTCCTTTACAATAGTTTCCTCTATAAATAACGCAGATATGATTAATTTGTTGTTCAAGGTAGACGTTCTATAATCAAATTCGTCTCATTCCGAACAAAATGAAAAAAAATGTTATCTGTAGCCAAGCTTATTCATTTGTTGAATAATTCAATGATATAAATACATTCTAAGATATCAGTTAAATCATTGTGAGAATAACATTCAAGAGAAGCACAGTCGTCCGATTAATCGAAAAATACACTTGTGTTGAAACGTTATAGCAAACTCTTAGTTACATGCCATCATAATCTATTATTACATTATGAGTTATTAAAAGTTGTTTCAATACGTTATTTTCTAATATATATTAATAACACAGAATATATGTCAAAATCAGTAGATATAAAATTGGGTCGGAATTGTTAAAGATTATCTTTCACTCGTCGTAATTTGCCCGTCTCGTTCTATGTTGATTCAAACATTTTATACTTTTTCTTAATCTCTCTTGAGCATCAAGGAATATGTGGCGCTTCTTGAGCGTAGTATGCTTATGGAAAAAAAATGTCCCATTTCGAAACCAACATGCACGCATCAGGACGTTTCATCGAATGTCCGGCTAGCTTGGCAGGCGGAGAGCAGACCCAATGGGTTTCAACTAATAATAATGATAGATAGGCGCTTGTAAAGCCAAATGAGTTAACGATTGTCTCCGGAGCGGCGCGTTATAAAATTATATAGGCTACCGAAAAAAGTCGTGTGTCGCGGGGCCCATCACTCCACTCGTCTCCACGGCGATCAGTAGAAACACAAATCTGTTGAGAAAACCGGTATATTTTGACTGTCTGCGGCTCTCTGATTATGCTGTTGCATAACCAGTGTTTGTCTGCGGTTCTCTCTGTAACGAGGGCGCAAGGTTGTCGACACAAGTCGCATCCTATATAAGTGACATCACGTTTGCAAAGTGTAACAGCATCAGTCCATAAGGTCGTTGGCTTCCCGCTCTGTCGAGGCTAAATGGTTCGGGGATCGACAGGAAGCCAGCAATGTTATGCTATCGTCGGACGACATCATTGAGAGGGCTTTCCCTGGGAAACCTGCCGGCGCTCTTACTACGGAAAAGAATGTGGTCTATATATGTCGCCCGGCTAGCCACCTGTGGTTGCTTAAAACTCGAGAACCTGTGCGCAGATCTAGGGCTAATCTCAGGCGTTATCTACTCGGTTCTCGACAGCCAATGATCGCAAGGATGTTAGCCAGTCACCGCTGGGTGGCGAACTATGCAAATTTACACACGTCTCTATGCACATACAAAACACGCATTAAAATTATACGAAAACATAATTAGTCTCTATTTATTTGATTTTGCTCGAAGGCAGAGTTAGCTACAAGGTAGGTTTCGAATGATAATGCCTTCCTCTTTCCCATTTGTTCGGGGAGTGGTAGACTTTTTCTCTCAGTTGTGCCGTTAGGATTTTCTACATCATGGCTACACATGTTATCGGTCTGCTTTGTATCATTCCTTTTTTTGGCAGTTATTTGTATTAGCGTTGTCCATCCACTCTGGTACGTCTGTTTTGTGGACACATTCTCTGCACGAGCTATTCATGTAGGATCTTAAATTTTTAAATCAGTATGCATGAATTCTATTGTGGTTGTTGCTTTTCAGTATGTAATTTTCTTAAGGTTGTCTTAATCGTTTCTTAATTAATGCATGCTTTTGTTCCTGTACTTCATCTTTTATGTTTTTCAGCTATTTGGGATGTTTTCTGTGTGTTTACGCTAGTCCCATATCTTGCTCGAGATGTGTTTTGTTACTGCCGAGTCAGTTAGTTCTATTGTTGTTCTGTATCCCTGTATTATTATTAACACTGTTCCTGTTCTGTATGTGCTGTTCCGATTTGTATATATATTGTCTCAGTCTTTCTTCTAGTGCTGCAATTTAAACAAGTTTAGTTATTCATGTTTCTCATTTAGTTTTTCCTTGTAATTCAGAGTTTCGTTCTTCCATCGTTTCTTGTTCTCATTTATCCTGTTTACGGTTTTAGCTTCTTTTCGAAGTTTGGTGATCTGAGTGTCCAGTCGTATAATTCCGACTCGTGGCAAAGCCATTCCATTCTTTTTCTTATTTTTTTAGTTTCATGCTTATTGATTTTGCTCCCGAATATATACAGTAGTTTACGTCTGTGGTATTATCAGTTCATATGTACGGGGAGAGTATTTAACTTTCTCTGTTTCTACTTTCAACTTCTTTCCTATCTTTTTTCATCAGTTGTGGGAGTTTTATTTTCTTTTCGGACATGAACCGTTTTATCTTTTCCATTTTTCTTGCTTCTTTGTCAGTGAATTCTGTAATTTCGTAATTGTTGACTTCTTCAGTTTCAGTGTGTATGCTTTGCCGTCTTTTACATTCATGTTTAATTTTACTTCAGTTGAAGATCTCAGATATCTTTTGTTTGATATCCGTTCATTCAAGCTTCGAGTAACGGGGATATCTCTTGCTTGATCTTATATCCTTCGTTCCGTTGTATTGTGGTCATTAGAATAAATACCCCATGGAGTTTTCATTTGTTTCTGGTAGCCTCCCTATTTTGTTGGGTGTCGGCTTTTGTAGTAGTATTCTATTACAAGTCTGTTCTCGGTTGTGCTCCATTTTTTTACATGGCTATTTGGTTTGTTCTTTTCATTCTTGTATTCTTGTGTTTGGTCTCTGTCCTTGCTTTACCTGAGAATTAGAATGGTTACTTACCTGTTTTCGGTCCGTGATGTTGTTCCTGTAACTCAATGACCAAACATTCGCAAGATGTGGTTCGGGCCCTCCATGTTGGCTAACGAGGAAGCACTTGCCTATCATAACACTCAAATCTTTTTTCTGGGTCCCACAGCATTCACTTGTACTTGCAGACATTTTACATGGTTGGTGTTGGTGGCAACACCAATCCAGGTTTTATTTACTTGCGTTCATGTCACAATTATAGTGTTTTTCATTCCTGTTTAATATGTAGAAGGTGCAGTATCACATATACATGAAAGGGCATTTACTATATACAGGGCAGTTAAAACACACACACACACGTATATATATATATATAAATATATATATATATATATATATACATATATATATATATATATATATATATATATATATATATATATATATATATAAAGGTATGTTACCTAAGTTGTTTCATTTTATAGGCTACTCTTTAAAAAAACATTAATTTAAGTTGCCTTCCAAGGTTAACCTGATTATTTAAAGCCTTGTTATTAAATGGGTTTTGCACCAGATCGTTTTTGATTTTAAATGCCCATTTCTGGCATAGCCTTTCCACATCTCTGAAACGCATTTTGAAAAAAAATCACATACGAATGAGTTATTTGTTAAAAATAAAAATAAAATAAATAACATTTTATAGCTATTCAATACTTTCGTGATTTTAAATCCCATCAGTTAGTTAATAAAGAAATATAACTGAACGTTTCTGTTACGTGAGTAATTATTTTGTTGTTTATTATTTAAATTTCTTTTCGGTACTACTCCAGATGAACCGCCTAATTTCCGTGACTGCTCGGCGGCAACGTAAACGCCCGAGAGATGCCGAGACGAAAACGAAACTGAAACAAAGCTGATCGATCAGGTTGCTGTCAATCGTCTGCGCTCAGCACAACAAAACAAGCGGTAGGAAAACCTTTCGAACCGGCCGCAAACGTATCCATAAACCCTGACCCTCGACGAGAAAATATATTAAATCCCCCCCCCCCCAAAAAAAAAATATACTAAAAAAAACTTGCCTAAATATCCTAAGAAAATAACACACTTCTTTGTTTAATGTAAAAAAAGTACGAAAACAAAAGTTGCCGAAATATCGTAAAAGAAATAGCATTTACTTCTTTGATTTATGTAAAAAAAAAGACAACAAAAAAATTAAAATGGTTCATTTGGCCCACGACACATATTTAAAAAGAAAAGTTTATTTATAGTTCTTCAGCTGCGGTTTGTTCATTTTGTTTTCATTTTTTTCAAATATATGTATTTTTTTTTCATTTGTATTTTTACTCTTATATTGTTGTTAGACACTTTCCATTTTTACGACTTTCAGTTTTGCTTCAGCCTCGTTTTCGTCTCGTCAGCTCTCGGGCGCTTCCGCGACCTGCCCGATCGTTGCCGCCGAGCAGTCACGGAAATTAGGCGCTTCATCTGGAGTAGTACCATATATTCAAACCCCTGCCATTTGTTTCCCTTAGTAATTATACATGTATGATTCCTTTGTGGAAGAAAATTCTCATAAAGATCGAGTTATTAGTTATAAATATAAAAATAAAATAAAAAACATTTAATAGCTATCAAAAATCGTTTTACCCCCACTTCGGCTCATCGGCTAGTTATAAAAGTACAGAAACTCACGTTTATGTCACGTGATGAATTAATATTTCTAATTAAAATGTATTTACACTGGTTGCCACCCACTTATAATGTTTTACCTCTCACCTTTCTATGTCATAGTATTTTTACATCTATCAAATCCCTTCTGGAAATAACTATTATTATTATAATTATTATTATAAATTACTTATAAGTATTATTATTGTAATTATCATAATTATTAAATCACTTCTAACAAAAAAATCGTATTATTATTATTATTATTATTATTATTATTATTATTATCATTTGTACTTACTAGGTATTCTCACACAGATCATCGTCAGTGATTGCTTACCGACAAAACAGTTGTATTTCCTGGAGTCTTAGGGATAACAAGCCTCCCCAGATTTTCAGTGTTCTTCACCTCTTTTTGATAACGATGCGGTATCGCAACATCCTCTTACCATTGATTATTGGTGGTAAGGGGAATTTGTTGTCTCTGTGATTTGGGTAGCATTATTATTGTTGCATATCACCCCGAATGGGCCGTGGCTGTTCTCTTAAACCACTGGTCACGGTCACCAAAACGGGATTTGTAACATTACATGTTCGAATCGACGACACCTCGTGGCCAACGCTTCCCACAAGGTCATAATACGAAATCATACGAACATCCCTCGGAAGCGACGACTAAGGCTCGTCCCACAAAATCATAACACGAAATCATACGAAAATTTTCAAACTTTTTCTAACACTCATGTTTAGGGCATTTTAAAAATGCCTTTAAACTGTCAGTCCTTTTACAAATTCCTCGTTAAGCACATTTCACTTATTAAAACATTTTTCTCTACTACACTTTTTTTGTTAAAACATTGTTACAGTTTATCTCTTCAGTTTTCAAATTAGATTCAAATTAAACATTGTTCACTTAAAGCATATTTTCTTTAAACATCGTATGCTTGTTCTTTTCCTTTTTAACTCTCTCACAGTTTAAGTGATTGGGACCCGAAAATGTTATGCACAAAAAGTTACCTTACATTTTTCTTCTTTCGTCCCCTAGTCGTGTTCGCCACCTATGCCGCTGGTTTCGTTGTGTCTCTGGCCGTGATTGATGCTGGTGGTCTTAGTTCTGTGGATACACTTTATAGACAGGCAGGAGACAACGCGGTAACAATTTTCCCTCAGGGAGAGATTCAATTCTTTTATTCTGGACTTTCATGGTTGTGGAAGGTTTTTTATATACATTCAATTATGCCATAACTATCATTCATACCTCTTGTTGGGTGTGACGATGCACGGAGATCTCTTCTAGATCTCTTCGAGATCCAGCCATTACGACGAGCGACTACATCTTCAACGTTAACGCTATAACTTTCAAATGCGTTCTCTCTCAAAAACTCGCGTTTTTGATCAACCAAATGACGTAAGAGACACTACTTCGGGTCGTCCAATCAGACACGAATATTCACAATCGAGCTACATCTAATCTTTTCTGACTGGAGATTTCTTGTGTCGGCGTCGAATTTATAACCTCGTTATCGTTTTTCAAAAACATGATTGACTCATAACACTCCCCTTCAGTGCATATTAGCTTGACCCGCACTCATTGCCTCATTTGACCCAGCAATAATTCAGACTAGTTGATTTAATCGTATCTAAAAATATCGAGCCCCATCCATGATAAAGCATTATTATTATTATTGTAATTATCATTATTTTTCTTCTTCTTCTTCTTCTTCTTCTTATTATTATTATTATTATTATTATTAGTAGTAGTAGTAGTAGTGGTACTACTACTAGTAGTAGTAGTATTAGAAACTACCAGAATAGTGTTCCCATCAGATAAGAGTATTAAATAATGTTATTTACATCAGAGCTAACTTACTATTGATATAATAAGCCGACTATATCTTCTGTTGGATGAATACGTAAACTGTTATGTGATACATGTTATGTAATACATGTTTTGTAATACCTGTTATCTCTCTAAGTTTTAACAAATCTCTAGGGTTCAAAGCGAACGTGAATTAATAACCGAAAACATGTATGGAACCGACGAAGAACATAATTTAAAACCAAGACGATAAGAGTAAAAAAAAATAAAAATATATAATACAAAAGAAAAGGAAAGCGATCGTAAATGAGTTTTCACAGCTACTTACTTTTTAAGTCTACGAACGACTTTCAGTCACGTGATATACTTGAGCGAGTTTGCACGGACATGATCAGGTGCGAGAACGTAGTATGAACCTATGCTGTTTTTTTTCTCTATATAGAAACAGTGTGAATAAACAAGTTTATATTTGGATCGCTGAAATGAACCACAGAAGTGAAAACACACACGTATATATTTAAATATTTTTAGCTCGCAGAATATTTGCCGCATTTTTGTAGCGTCTGCCTTCCTGAAAATAGCTATGGTGAATGTATTTTTCTGATTCCACGTATCCGTACCAATGCCGTATTTGAACGATGCGGAGAAACAGAGTATACACACATACATTAACCTATTTTAAACGATGTATCATCATAATATGGTGTCTTATTTATATTATCTGAACTACTATCCTCATGTTTGTTGCTATATTTTAAAGTTTCGGTCGATGCAACTTTCTACCTATTTTACACGAATCGTTTCCAAATTGGAAACGTTTTGAGCGAAGTCGGAATGTTTCCACATTCGAAAATATGCACTTGAAGAACACCAGATATCACGTCAGCTGAGACGCTGTAAACAATTTCATGTCTAATTTGTTTTACAACATCAAGCGTTACTGATCTAACTTGCTGCTAAACCAGTTTCCATTAACGTTTGTCTAACTTCAAAAAGAAGCGTAACGACTATTAATGGAGGCAAAACATATTCATTCATGTCAATGACTTCAGCAAACATTAATACAATTGATTAAATCAAAATCTACGGTAATTCATTCTTTTCCGTTTGTTGTGAAACAACAGTTTACATGAAAGGGTTAATATAACTAGCAAATAATAATAGTAGTCTGAATGATACACATAGTAATAGTAGTCTGAATGATACAGATAATAATAGTAGTATGAATGATACAGATAATAATAGTAGTATGAATGATACAGATAATAATAGTAGTATGAATGATACAGATAATAATAGTAGTATGAATGATACAGATAATAATAGTAGTATGAATGATACAGATAATAATAGTAGTATGAATGATACAGATAATAATAGTAGTATGAATGATACAGATAATAATAGTAGTATAAATGATACAGATAATAATAGTAGTATGAATGATACAGATGATAATAGTAGTATGAATGATACAGATAATAATAGTAGTATGAATGATACAGATAATAATAGTAGTATGAATGATACAGATAATAATAGTAGTATGAGTGATACAGATAATAATAGTAGTATGAGTGATACAGATAATAATAGTAGTATGAATGATACAAATAATACAAATTATAATGAGGATAGTTTCTCTTAAGGATATTGAAATAATAATAACAATTATTGTAAACTAGTGAAGAATATACATTAATACTACGTTCTATTCCTTTAATATACTCAATATTCATTACTTATTTATTATTATATATATTAACCCGAAATTTAACATATTTCGTGTAGTTTGAATCCATTCACTGTAGAATCTATTAATCAACTTTCGCAGTCTCAACCACCACGAACACAACCAAAACAATTTAAATTACAAACTTTACAGTATTTTGTCTATAGAAATATCCCCAAATACGAACATGTAAAGCATTTGCTACAAGATCGTACATCGACTTTACCAGAAAATTAACGATGGGACTTGGGCTCTCTTACTCAAAGCCTTTGACTACGTAGTTATTTATTTAAAAATAGTAAATTTTAATTTGCATTTGAATTTTTAAAGAAATAATTGTGTTACTATTCCGATATTGAAGATAGTGGGAGTTTATATATATATATATATATATATATATATATATATATATATATATATATATATATATATATATATATATATATATATATATAATTTCTCCATAATTATTAACTAATTGTCTATGGCCGATATGGTTAAGACTCTTGACTACGAACCAGTGGCGATTTGTGATCAGGATTCGCGCCTGCCGACCGTTGACAATTAGCTCCCTGCACTGAAGATTGCGATGTCTGTAGGTATTAAAATAATTAATAGTTATTTATAAATAGTATTATATATATATATATATATATATATATATATATATATATAGAATAAATATGAAACTAAAATAACACTTTTAGTAGAAAGAACCTATAGTGAAATGGTAAAAGCTCAATATACGAGATTGAGCAATTATAAAGATAGATGGACGAATAGTGATACACATGCACGAATGTCCAAATTTATATCAAACTTCGATTGTTCAATGCGAGGTATATTATGTAAGCCTTGGCTTAAGGAAGGAATAATAAACATAATTTTATTACAGAATATACATTGCCTTGAACAATCGAAGTTTGATATAGATTTGGGCATTCGTGCATGTTTATCACTCTTCGTTCATCTATCTTTGTATATATATATATATATATATATATATATATATATATATATATATATATATATATAAAAGGAGATTGTAGTTTGCTTGAAGCATTGCTGGTAAAAATAAGTGCAGATTAGTCGTCCGAGGCTATAGCAATGCGATGTAGTTGCCGTAAGATGGAACAGTGAAAAGAAATAAACGAAGAGAGAAAGTGAAACTCAAAACGATTTATTAATAATTTCACGAAAAACTGATTAAATACGAAAATAGTAAATACTGTCTGGTAAGTAACAGTTCGGCAAAGGGTAATCTTAAATTTTCGAAAGAAAAACTTTCATTTTCAGAAGACAACAATAATAGACCGAGTGGGTCGAAAAAACGGGAAAAACCGGTGTCAAAACATCGAAATACGGCAGCAGACAATTGGAAGTAGTAGCAACGCAGAGAATGTCAAAATCAAATAAAGTTAAAATATTATAAACATTTGCTTGGTTTACGCAAAATCACTTACATTTTAACGCTTCTAGATTTCTAACTCTCTTTCTTTTGGATTTGTGTAAGAATGTGTTATCATTTATATATGTCGGGCCCGAACGAGCACAAGTAAGGCTAACATGTAATTACATTTGCGTATGCCAAATTAATGTTTTATACATAAAATATTTATAATTGTATTGAGTACTTAAAACAAGCATTGGTTTTAATGTGATTTCATCAATATATATTAACTTGTATTGTTCATATATATATAAATTTCCAAAACATTATTAGATATAATTTCGGAATATCATCCTGAAACAAATAACACAATTGAAATTATGGGCAGACAGTTTGTATCATGTAAGTGTGAAACAACTCTCTGCCCATAAATTCAATCGTGTTAGATATGTTTCAGTACTAAAAGTCATGTCTGAAATGAGATCAAATTAACTTATTTGAGACCATTTTTATACAACTCATGAATTTTCATTAACATTTCTATCAATAATCAAAAATGCCATTTCTGAAATGAATAGGTATTTGTTGTTTACATTTTAGGCCCTGAAATATGTTAATATCAGCGACGGATAGTTAGTTAAACGTGTTAAATAGTTAGAAACGATTCAAACAATATGGAAAACTCGCAACGAAAATTATATCCAAATTACTCAGATGTAAAGTTAAATACTTTTTTTGAAAAAGGACAGTAGACTATCCGAAATATTGTAAAAATTACTTCATGGCTGAAGAAAGTCAATATATTTTAGGTATAATAAAATGCATGCATTTATTTTATTGAATACTATAACTTAAATCTATTGAATAAAAACCGTCATATTTCAAACAGTTTCTAAAAAATGTCATTATATTCATGAAATATTCGCAGTCAGTCTATATTTAAAACTAGACAGTGTTAGCTAAGAAAATGTGGGCATGCAGATTTGTTTCAGTTAAATTAATATGTGGTCGAATTTGCTTATATTTTCTATTATTTTAGAATCATGAGTTAAACCTAACGCCTCATTGCGTAGTATATATAACTTTTGGAGTTTACTTGTGTATTTATACAAATGTAATTCGGTACATATCTCTTGGACAAAATGTAAACATCAAAATACGCAAATACACATCGATAGCATCAAATAGTATAATATATATTTTTTGAAGTTTGTAAATTAAGAAACCAAGCTTTATTACAAGAAGCATAATACTTTATTTTTTAAATTTAGTTTTATTAGATGCCATTTATTTTTTCTGAATATAAATTAGAATAAATTCAGAAATCCGGTTTCATTAAGGAAACAATACCACTGCATCGTTTTAATTTTATTTTTATTTATTTGAGGAGATAAATCAAATTTATTTAAATGAACAAATGAAACACTACAAGATCGAACATACCAAATCTAGACTTGGACTAACACTTATTTTTATTGAAAGCAGAAGAAAATTATGCCGATATTACATCATGTAAAACGAGCTAAACTATTGACATTCAACCTTTCTTGTAGTAATAGGTTTGACATTTCCAAAATGGCGTTTATCGCGTTTTGTATTCGAATTTACATTTTAGTTTTTACCAAGATTATTTGAATATAGCATGGCGCTTCGTCAATTCCATCTGAAATATTTCTGTCATATTTGTCTCGACCAGTATATTAAGAAACATCTTCCCTGAACATTCATCAGGAAATTGCCTATTATTTCCTACTTCTTTTGTTGTGCTGTCTCCATTAAATAAATTATTATGTAGATTACGTATCAAATATCGAAATAAAATTTCCGTTGTTAATTATCTGTCTATATCTTCTTAATAGCTTGCATCTATTATTTATCATATTCATGTCTTCTCGTCAAATACTCAATTAAGTTCGTATATTACAATCACAGGTGTTTGGTTGTTTAAGAAATACAATATGGATATCTACAGACATGTTCATAACCCTTAAGGTTAGATTGTATAAGCCACTTATTCTGCCGATAGACATATACAGTTTACAGACATGGATTACTAGATAACAAGAAGTCAGATCCCTGTGTGTGTTTGAGATTAAATTTTTAAAGGCAATCCTCATGGTTAATGACTTTGTATATCGAGGGTGGTTTGAACTTTTTTTTTCTAATATGTTTGGCTATCCATTTTTCCATATATTTTAAACATTTAGCTGCAAGAACATCGAATTTTACAGCTAGTACCGCGATACAAGTTTACTATTTATAAAATGAAACGCTACGGAGAAGAATAAAGTGAATTGAAACTTAAGATCAATAAAGAAATTAAATTAAAAAAGAAAAAAAAGAAGTTCAAGAAAACGCAGGGTAAATACAAGTAAATTTGATATAATGCTTGCATACGCGAAAGGCTGAGCATGACGGAAACCCTCGAATATGTGGTGTCAGCTAGGAGGCTTCGATCTGTTGGTCATGTTGCTAAGAGTAGTTGGATGATAAGTTCCAGTAGAGAAAAGACTTCTCAAACGCAAGACCAAGAGGACCCCACCATAAAGATGGGCTGACAGCATTAGGGAACAGTGTGGTGTTGCTCTTGAAACAACCGAAAATATGCAACATGGAGACAGTATTATGTGTTCAATACAGCGCGTAGACGTTAAATCATTTACGATTAAAAAAGAAAGAAGAATTACAGACATGTTATTTTATACTTAATGGTGAAATACATAGCTTAAACGTGACGAATTGACATGCTGTACAACGCCAGTCTTATAGATGGATAAACACATCTAAATACATAGCACCTATTTAACCTGCGACTTATGTGAGAGACAGTTAATTTCGAATTCAAGCGTGACATACCGACAAAAATTATTTGTATAACTTAAGTGGTGAATACTGATAAAAAGACATAGAATATGAATAGAAATAATACAGGGTGGTTGCTATATAAGCAAGACATTTGTCAAACAGTAATTTATTTTTACAAATAATATATTTTATGAAGTTTTTTCAAACACTTATATGATAATACAGTCACGGATGCTCAAAATGTCGTCCGTGCAGCGTCTTAATTTAGAAATCCAAGCTCGAGTGACGTTCTGAAACGAAACCTGTTAGATATCATTACTAGCTTTTTACAACAAATTTTCAAATCATATGCAGAGTTTTTTTCTAATAACAAACTTGAAACAGTAATTTGTGGGATTTACTTCTGGGGGTTTTGAAGGGGTAATTTTCCGGTGCAATAAAATCAAGAGTACATTTTTGAATTAATTAAATTGAAGCTCTTGTTCGAATTTCACACTTTTCAAACGACAACCATGTATTTCAAACCTAGGCGCGATACACCAACCAAGACACGATAATTATTGTACTTCATACTTAAGCCTTCCAGACATAGTTATGTTTGATAGACATTCAGAGCAACTTAAATGAATGTTTGGATAAAGAAACAAATGATACATCTATTAAATTTGCGTATCCAGCAATAAACTGTATTTTACATCTTTAAGTATGTAATGATCAGGAAGAGGTGCTGGAAATATTCTTGACTTAACTATTCCTCGCTATGAATACGCCGTCTTTGCCTGACGTGTATTACTTCGATATGAGGAAGAACAAGTACACTCTCGAATATAAAGTATAAATAGGTGTCGACCACGTGTGGTACTAACGTGCTATCCCATCCATCAACAATGGAAAGTAAGCCGAAGGAGTTTTAGTTCATTAAGCGACTGAGATCAGTATTTTACGCGAGGCTATTGGAAAATGTCAACTATGCAATGAAAGTGCAGGTACAGATCCGTCGTTACATTGAATACGGTGTTGTCAGAAAAGTATAATACGTAATGAAGATCCAGTTGCAAACATGTAGTTGCATTGAATTCAGTGTCACCGGAGAACAAGTATACGAGATAACAACGTTCCAGTTGTTTCCACCAAAAGCGACAATCGTTCTTACATTTTTATCTTTTATTATTCGTTCAGTGTTATAAACCAACGAACATACAATTTAAACATTCAGTGTGACACATGAATAGATATGTCATGTCATGACACATGAATAGATATGTCATGTTATGACACATGAATAGATATGTCATGGTATGACACATGAATAGATATGTTATGTCATGACACATTAATAGTTATGTTATGTCATGACACATGAATAGATATGTCATGGTATGACACATGAATAGATATGTTATGTCATGACACATTAATAGTTATGTCATGTCATGACACATGAATAGATATGTCATGTCATGACACATGAATAGATATGTTATGTCATGACACATTAATAGTTATGTCATGTCATGACACATGAATAGATATGTCATGTTATAACACATGAATAGATATGTCATGTCATGACACATTAATAGTTATGTCATGTCATGACACATGAATAGATATGTCATGTCATGACACATGAATAGATATGTCATGTCATGACACATTAATAGTTATGTCATGTCATGACACATGAATAGATATGTCATGTCATGACACATGAATAGATATGTCATGTCATGACACATAAATAGATATGTCATGTCATGACACATTAATAGATATGTCATGTCAAATCTGAACGTGACAAATCGACGAATATCATATTTCAAACTTTAGTGTAAGAAACATACACACTGCCAGACTTTCCGACTGACATTGTCAGGGTTGCATCCATGTTCGTGTTTTACCAGTACTTCTAACGAATGTGTGTTTAATGAGAGTCTTGCATGAACGTAAATACTCGCACCAATAAAGGATGATATGAACAATAAATTGACAACTCTGATTTTTGTAGTTACCTCAGTTTCTTATCTGGACCACAATTCCCTTGTTAATCCAAATGATGAATCTATTGGCATGTTTAACTGTTTACAAAATCAGAGTCTCTTGTAAATGTTTTCGTTATCTATTAAGAGATTCATGTGAGTTTTGTACCTTGTGATGACTTTCTTGTTACAGACCCGACTCTTGCAATGATCCAATTGAATAAACGGGTTTGCTAAGTGTCAGAAAATACCTATGTCCTCCTATACCAGCAGCAAAATCTCACCCGTTCACTCTGGAGATCTGTAGATAACAGAACATTCCCTACACTTATGATTCTTTCATCAAAGCACTTGCTTTTAGAATTCATTTCCTGCTCTCCGTGTAACCGATCGTACTTACTTACATACACCTATAGACGAAGGTGCTGCTGCTTAAGTCATCACCCACGTTGCCCAGCTATAAATCTGACCCCTGTCAAAATAGACTGAACGTATATAATAAAGATCAATCAATCAGATTTATCACATTTATCGATGCAGATTCTACCCGTTACCGAATTATGACACATGGAAAATCGATAAACTGAGAATAATTGGTGCTCAAGCCTCTAAAATCGTCAACTATAAATAGTTATATATATATATATATATATATATATATATACATATATATATATACATATATATATATATTAATATAAATATATATATATATATAATTATTAATAACTATATATGTATAAGCATATACTATCAGTGCCCTTTTACTTTGCAGTCCCCTTGAAAGATTCAGCTCGATGATTGTCAATTAGTGACAACAGAGCAACTATAAGACAGTTCATATTATATTCCAATAACCATGGTTTTATTTAATGTTTTGAATTTTTTCACATTTCCAAAAAAACATAACATTTCTGTGAGATATATTTGTTACGGTCCGTTTCATTTGTCTTGTGCCAACAACGTTTTTATGTCAATATCGTATCTGCAACATTACTAAATCGTTAGAAAAATGCACAAAGAGTAAAAAGTTATTGGATTGAAGTGTCTTGAAAAAACCTACACTATACTGTGGTTCATGTTTGGGTGAAACCAAACAAAAAACAAAAAACAAAGAAAAAGAGCAAACTCACACGTGGGGGAACCCACTAATACGCCATTATATATATATATATATATATATATATATATATATATATATATATATATATATTTCACATAGTATCGGGAAGGTCTTCTAAAAACATTTATCAGTTTGCCTGTGATTCGATTTAAGTAGTGTTTCGACCAATCGAGGTCTACTGAAAGCAGGGCCTCGAGAATGAAACTCGTATTGAATACAGAAGGGATTAATTTCTCAGACAAAGATGTCGCTTTCATACGAAAAATGTACGCAATACTTCTGAAAAAAAGATTGTTTTCGACGCGTTTGTTAATTATTTCATTATTTCAATGTAATACGTCTTTAATTAAATAAAATTTTCCTCTGAAACAAATTAATTCGGACAGAAGACAAAAAATGTTTTCTTCAAGTCATTTTCTAATTAAGAATAGGCAAGGAAAAAAGTTGATTGAATCATTGTCCAAGAGAATTGTCAACTTAGTTAAAAACTCGTTTAAATAAAGACAACATTGTGTACTGGGAAGGTTCTCCGACGTCATAGTCCGTAAAACCAGGATATTGATTCGGTCCCTTTTTAACTCCCGTAAATTATCCGACAATGACAAGGCGATACACATATGAGTATAAGTCTAAATAATTGCTAAAGTAATAAACGAACACATTTGTTTGTTTGGAAAAGGAATAACCCGTTCTTTTGTGAAATAATTATTAAGTACACCAATACACGCTTAGATTACATAAAATGGTACGAAATTCAAGTTTAATTTATTGAGTTAGATAGTGAATCTGGTCTGAGGGATCGATAACTCTGAATGGTCGAACATAATTACTTGTTATGATAGGGGAGATATTTGTGACAGACAACAGTTAAGTATATAGATGTTGAAATGCAATGTAAACCTTCAGTTGTATGTGAGTTGCCCGTGAGGTTAACATTTGTAAGGTTACGGCACTAATAAACGTTTTGTAGGAGTCTGTTCACAGTTTATATTGCTTTGCTTGTAGTTGCGACATTGTCAGATCCAACCGCATCAGACGTCATCAGAGGAAGACTGCAAACTAATAAACGGTTTTCACTTAATATGCATAATTCTTTACGGTCCGAATGTTTCACTTTTATCTACTGTCATACATGCAGAAACCCAAAATTCCGTTATCAGGACACAAACATTAAAGTTCGCAAATTGTATTCGTACATTTTTAGCATCCCGTTCTCCTTGTACGGAACTGGGTAATGCTTCCAGACTGAGGACTGAACTCAAACCTGTTTATTTATACTTTAAAAAGAAATAATTCGACTCACGACTGATGGTAGAGAGAAAAAGGTGTATTTAATTTGATCTTCGTTTTAATTAACTGACATGTGGGTGACAGAGACAGAGAGAAATCGATGATCACTGTTTAATCATATCTTGTCAGCCCATATCAGTGTGAACGTCCAAGTAGTTTATGATTCAACACCATCTCTCATTTTGAGTCATGTGACCTTACTTATAATTCCCACATTCTAGTTATCTTAACCTCGCAGCAAAGCAAGTTGACACCGGCTGACCTTTCAGTTCTTATTATTCTCAACAAACTATTTTAATACTAGTTGAATTACTCACCCAATATCTAACAGACATTGATTACCGGTCGTCGCTTTGCAAACAGAACGTTTATATACGTGTTGCTTAAGACAACGTGATGATCGTTGTAGCAGCCATTCGCTATCTATTGTTCCCATTAGAATATAAGCGGTAGTAATTTTCTCTGCCTTTTTCTTTTACTTGATTCTGTAGAAGTTGCTAAGAATACATAAAGACAACACCATTATTAAGTTGTTGTATTTCTTGCAGCATGCTGTATAATTACATAGTATTATATAAGTTTCTCTGCATCTATAAGGGGGTGTTGAGAAATGCATACGAATCCGATCAGCCACCCAGACAAATCGAAATAAGTTAAGTGTCATTCTAGCATCCTTGTTCTATGACGTTATAAGCCGACACGTTTGTTGTATTTTTCATTCAGAAAAAGTGTATTATTTACTACATCTTAGTTTCCGTATACACCATATATAACAATTATTTAGCTCTGCTACACATTGTAAAACAACCTACATACTTTAATTAAACTTTGATAATACTATATTTTGTTAGAGGTGAACTTCATAATACATTTACTTTCACTATTTAATTCATATCAAAATATGAATGAAACAACCAAATAGTAATTACACAAGTCGTGAGTAAGAGAATGCTAATTTCGTATATGAACATATAACCGAATTAAAAACACACTATTGCATAATTAATTTAGAACTTTATAGTTTAAAAAGTCGAAACCTTATCTTTGTATTATTATGGATCATAAAAAATTGTTTATAATTGTTTCAAAAAATAAGATGTATGATTAGTTATGACGGTGTGTGTCTGATTTCCAAAATATGGCGTCGGATTATTGACAACAATAAGGTGTGTAAATCTTCGATTTAGAGACATTAAGGCTTACTTGTGAACATAAATATAGGTGCTGTTTCTAAAGTTTAGTATATGTTTGTGTTAACACCGGAAAGTTGCTCGGTTAAAACTTCTGACGATGGTATATATAGTACCGAAAGTACTCAAGTTTAAAAAAAAAGGAAAAACAAGTTTTTAAGTAAATAAATTATTTATTTTTAAAAACAAATAATTTGCGTTGTGCAGGTTTTCTAAATATTTTATAAAAAAAATTCTCTTTATTATTGCCATTCCAGCGACGTTTCCAATGTGTGACTTTTCAACATACCTTTTCCACGTAACCTCGTGGTACACACAGCCATATCAACATTTTTGTCAGTAACACTAAGACGAATTTAAACTTGACAGTTATAAGTATGTCTCGGTCAGGAAGGAAACATATTTCTAAATATTTTATGAAAAATATTCTCTTTATTATATGTATATATACATGTATATATGTATACATATATATATATATATATATATATCTCTATATATATATATATAAATATATATATATATATATATATATATATATATATTTATATATATATATTTATATA
>OY744540.1:87668735-87686235 GCA_963556195.1 Sepiola atlantica
CGATCTTCATACCCCTGAATAGACACAGCATCGTACAAACACACGTATATTCACCACCGATGTTTTGAGACCAGTTATATGATTTAGAGAATACTAGCAGAACTAGGCTGCGTTGTCTGGACCGTAACATAATATAGAAGTTCATTAAAACTTCTGGCTCTTTCAATCAGTTTCTCTACTTTTCTCCGTTTCTCCCTGCCCGGTTTGCTCATTTCTCCCTACTCACCAATTCTTTCACCTTCGCCCAGTCCTTTCACTTCTTTAAATGTATTAAAAATAATAATAACGTTAGTCATTTACTTAAGAAGAGAAGAGGAAAAAAATAAAAATAAAAGTTAAAATTAAAAAAACAAGTTAGAACAACGATAAATAAAAGAAAGTCCTTTTTAATTTTAACTTTTATTTTTTATTGTTTTACTCTTCTCTTCTTAAGTGACCTAAACTATTGCAACACCACATTGTGCATTGTCGGCAGTTGAAACCCGTATTCCAGACATTTAATTTCCCTAATAATCTGCGAACAAAGTACATTCTTTGTAGTGAAACACGTGTAGGAAAAAAACATTTTATTTGAATAAATAAAATTTGTAAGAAAAAATTTCTTCAATGGTGATCATTGGTGTCCTGAAAGGAATGCTTTGGTAAGCCTTCATAAAATCACACACACACACACACACACACACACACATATATATATATATATATATATATATATATATATATATATATATATATATATATATATATATATATATCGTACACGTATTGTATTAGTTTCTGTAGATGTACATCCGTGTAAACTGAAGTGTTTATGAAAAGTGCTCCAAACATGTAGAGCTGTACATAAGTATACATTTTTATTTATACAAACAGTATTGCTTACATATGTGCATACATCTTTCGGTTGTACCTTTCTCAGAGAGTCAACCTTTTTAGGCCAAAGAAGACGGAGAAGTCTTCTTTGGTCTGAAGAGGTTGACTCTCTGTGAAGAGTACAACCGAAACATGTATGCACATATGTAATCAATAATGTTTGTATAAATACAAATATATACTTAAATATATATATATATATATATATATATATATATATATATATATATATATATATATATATTGAATTAAAAATGTAATATTTAGTTTTTCAATTGAAAAAATACAAAGGAGCTCAATTTTCTTCATTAGATAAATTAAGGCTCGCTCAGTGTAGTTGTAATATATCGGTTAAGCTAGTTTCAAATGAGAAAGGTTTATGACATATCAATTTACGATCGTTTCGAATCTTATTTAATTGATGTCCAGTATTTGACAATAAAATAAATTTAAAAAAGACGTATGATTTTTTTTTTATTTATTAATCAAATACACTTATCACCAGACATTTAAGAGCAGAAAAAATATAAAACAAGTAAAGGGCAGACGCACACAATCAAGGCAGAGAAATGAATATATTTTATATAAGCGTTTCTAACATAGTATTTCATAAATCAGACAGATTAGTGATCTTTTCGGGGGAACATATCAATAATTATTCACGTAATCGACATGATGACGTAACATGAATATTTAAGCTTCAAAAGATTAACCTTCGAGAATCTTAAATTGTAGATTAAATATAATTCAGTTTAAAGTAAAATGTTAATTCTTCTAAAATCGTAATTTGTTAAATAACTCTATGTTAACCCTTAAAGTAATTTTAGATTCGTTTGCAACACCCTCACGAGTATCAAGACTAAACTGAATGCAGATACATTGATTAGTACTGTTGCTTATTAAACTGAATTTTCAGGCTATCTAGTGGGTTAGATCTTCATTTATTAACTCTATGTAGTATAAAGTGTATGTGTGTACGGTGTATGACACTTTTTTATGTATACGTCAGAGTACATAACTGTTGTGTACAGAGTTCCGTGTTTTAAATTTGCGTCTTCGAAACATTTTCCAGTGAATCACGAACGGGTTGTCCGGAAGAGACGCTGTAAAATGATGGTAACTTATTTGCGTATGGAATAATAGAAAGTCTTCTTTTTTTTCAGTTAAAAAACTTGGAGGAAGTCTATGGAAAGTACAGGTCTAAGATTAAATGTGTCCACGATCAAAGTGATGTTTTGTCCTTTTAATGATGTAAAGCCACAGAAAGAAGAACGTCCCCTGCTCAGTTTTTAAGGAAGGAGAGTCGAATTCAACTCAAATTGTTTTTGGTATTTGCTAACATCGGTTCTACAAAACGTGCAATAGAATTACTGGTAACTTGAGAGATCATTCCCGTTTATGTGCAAGAAGGGTAAGCAATTGATGCGTATAAGAACTCGGGTGTCAAGAAAGTATATTTACATTGCGAAACTATTGAGTGTGTTCAGATATTTTGTTACCTTGGTAATACTATTAGAGCACAGAAAGGAATAGGTGATCGGTGATCGGAACACTTATAAGTTGATGGAGTAAGTTCCGAGAACTTCACCGATTTATACCCAGCAGCGTTACTACTGTAGACCAAAGAAACACCTATATGAAGCATTTTAGCATGGAACTTTCTATCTGGTCAGTGACATTTGTAAGTATGCATTGTGTGGGGTGAAATAATATGATTGTTATACGATGGAGGTGTAATGTGAGTCTTGAAATCAAGCTTAGATCTGATGACCTCTGAGGAGAAGTAAATTTGGACAGCTTAGATTGATGTGTGAAGAACAGAAGACTTCGATGGTATTGGAGGAATGGATAACAATCTTTGAGTTCGTAAAAGTATGGCAAATGAATAAGTATGGACTTGAAATAAATAAGACCTCAACAGAGGTAGCTTACATTGGAAGTAAATTATTAAAATCTGTCAAACGCATATCACCTTGTTAAAACGGACGTAAAACCGATGATGATGATGATGATGATGATGATGATGATGATGATGATGATGATGATGATGATGATGATGACGATGACGACGACGACGAGGACGACGACGACGACGAGGAGGACGACGACGACGACGACGACGACGACGACCACGACGACCACGACGACCACGACGACCACGACCACGACGACCACGACGACGACCACCACGACGACCACCACGACGACGACGACGACAATTATTTAAATAAAAAAATAAGCCTTATGAGAAATCAACTGTTCTCCAATAAATGTAATAATGGTTTACCCTTATGGTTGTTCAATGTATTAAAATAATTTTAAAATAATAAGTTTTTGCTAAAATAACTCAAGAATATAAATATGTAAAACATGTGTTGCTGACTAATACGTTTTCAAGTTAAAGATACTGTAACGTTCTCTAATACATTTTTATGAATATTATTACATGTTATGCCTATTTGTGTGTTATCTTTACAACTTAATCTTAATTATATCATTATTGGTTAACAAATTTTACATGATTTATAAAATGTTAATATAGACATGAAGTGATTTAATACAGTTAAGAAAATATCATCTAAATTCTATTTTACTATAAATTCTTAATTAACATTTTCTATTGTATTTAATTGTATTCGTAAACTTTTCCCGATATATATTAGAAAACCAACTACATCCGTTAATAGTCCGACTTTATTTAAATTTCATAAAATAGAGTAGAAATATGTATTACATGGCTGTAATATTTGAAAAGTTACAGCTGAATAAGTGTTCAATCATCTTCGTAAACAAAAGGTATATTTTAATTTTCTTTTTGTAACTGTATTTTTTTCATGTATTCATTTGTTTCATAACTCTCTTTTGTACGCATTACATTCTCAATATTATGTATGTATACCATATATTTGTTTGATAGCCAGAGAAGAAGCAACACAACTACTACGCTTCGAACTAGTAGTGTTGCGTCTTCATCGCTATAGAAGAAGCAACACTACTACTCTTCGAAGAGTATTGATTTACTCCTCTCCAGGAGTTAGGCACAAGGCCAGTTTTTATCTTACTCCCACAAGTAAGATGTGACCCAAGGTCAGGTCGGGAAAGTGGGGTTTAAAAATTGCCTGGGCAGCCCGCCGGCATTCCCCGGTAGGGGCGCCTCAGGCAGTAAGCAATAAACTTACTCCTCCCCAAAGAGGGAAGGCGAAGCCTGAGAGGGTGGACCTCCTAGAACTGCACAGGACAGACCCATAGACCGGCGTAAATCAAGCACCGAAGGCCAAGACAATACCAGTCTATGGGGTGCAGTATCCATCGGAACAGATACTACACTTTGATCTTAGCCAAAAGGCCAAGCTACTCTTCGAAGAGTAGCGCGTTTAGTTTTTACGCAACCCACGCTTAACACTACGTTAGTCTTCAAGTAGATACCCTTTAGAATATGCACATTCCCTGTTGAGATAAAAGTACACCAGTCAGTCACGTTTAAACACAACACATGCAGAATTTTATTGTCCAATTACAAATCACAAAGCCTTATCGTGGTCAATGGCAACTGATGAGCACTGGTCAGAGAAGTGGATTATTCTAAACGGACTGCCCAGTCTCTTCATAATTAGGAAGCCGAACGTTTGACGTTGAAAGTGAAGGAAATCATTGGAGCGTTCTCTATCATTATAAACACGAATTCCACAATACCAGCACAAAATTTGATTGCATTAAGCGGGAATGCATTTTCTTCTCCTGAATGAACAAAAATTAAACTGTTGAGAAAACTGGAATTTTCAATTCCTTTTTTCAACGTTCACATCAGTTCACGTGAAATGTTTCTGACTTGAACGTTGAAAAAAAAAAGGAAACTCTCCTCTTATAATAATAACAAAAAAAAAATAACCGCCCAAATATTCTAGCACATCCTCAACATCCGATCCCACGCAAACGCATATAACAAAAAAGCAAATATTTACTCACCTACCTATAATAGTAATGTAAAAACTAACATACCAGGAAATTATTTAAGATTATTAATAGAGTCTTTACATGGCCACACAAATATAACAAAAAGCTCCATCAAAAGCTAATACTTAACGATGCTTAATAAAGCACACACAATAATTACATAAATCAATGAGGACATTTGAACAACCCTTACGATATACTTTACAATAAAAACTCAAACACCTATAATAAATTACATTGCGATAGTGAACTTAAAAATGATTGCATAAACACACATGTAATATACGCCTATTCAGTCACAACATTTACCACTCATAAAACTAATAATGTAAACCATATATCATCTGTCTATACGAATAAACCTTCTCCAATCTTTAGCCAACACAATACACATTCCACTTTACCTATCAATAGCCACCTAGACATATCAGAAAATATCTCCAACAACAACTTAAGCTATCAAATCAGTCACTCATGAAGTAATGTAGTCTAATAAGCACGCCAACATCAAAATACTCCACCTAATAGAGATAACAACCTTATCAACACCCACATATCTACAGCGACCATTGAAAATACAGCACACATAAGAACAGAATCACCCCTTAAAATACACATATAAAAAGGAGCAACATTGACACTCGTTAGGCAGCGAATTTCCAACCACCATGGCTCAAGACGATGATAATAACACTGGTATTTCCTTAGACATGCTAATTAAAAAAACTTAACTTACAAAAACTTTATTTCTATTACCTGCTTTTCAAAAATAAAAAAAATATATATACTTTCCTACATCCAAAACATGTCAATTATGCATATCTAAATCGGTTATGATAATAACGTCTAGTAAACATGAACATATAATTTACGTAAAGAGCGAATTATCGGATGATTGTATATATAATAATAATTTAAATACGCAACATGGAACCAACTAGCGAAATACCCAATCCCCCCCATGATATATAATTTGATTTTGGAAAGATCATTACATAAAACCTACCTCTAAAATACCTTAAAATACCCACCTGATATACTGAAGTCCCTTAATCTACCGAACGTAAACACCTAAATTCTTAATCCACTTTATAATTTTTCCATAAACTTGATAAACGTACATCTTGATTACATAATACATTTTCAACAAGTCTAGAATAACATCTTACTTTGTATTTAGAGAATTATTTTCAATAGATAATTATTCTTAGTTGAATTTTCTTATATAATAGTATAATATATAAAGTTATATTAAGTTATATTAAAGTGTACTTACATTACTTTACTTAGTTATCCTTATTTGGTTGTCCTTGCAATATTTATTTAATTCATTTCGCTTAATATTTATATATATGCATATATATATATATATATATATATATATATATATATATATATATATATATATATATATATATTGTGTCAAGTGATATTGAAAATAAATCAATAAAGTGCTCGATCGTAGAAGAGTAAATACTGATTCAAATGATTTATTTGAAAACTATAGGCCAAATATTTCAGAATCCTACCGCGGTTTAACCAAATGAGCTGACTTTGAAAATTATTTTAAAAGTCAATACACAATCGCAATTGTCAGCTTACTGAAACGAGATTTAGACAAATAAAATGAGGGATGGCGTTTGTGTTCATCCTAAAAAAAACATTGCATCACTGAAGTGTCTCTCTGGAAAATGTGCATTTTTTGGATTCGTTAATCTTTTTATTTATGTATCATTTATATTTGTGTGGTTTTAATAAAAGTTCATATTTTATTTATTTATTTATTTGTAGTTTCGTATTTTTATTTTCAAATGGTTGCACTACACGCACACGCTTACTCTCCATTATTTCATATTTTATCAAATTTTTAATTTTGGCTCTTCCACTGCCTACTTATCTATCTATGTAATTCTTCTGATGATAAGATTTTCATCTTTGAAAAGACTTGGCGCCAGGAAAGAAAAATAAATATGTGTTTACCGAGTACACCTTGCATTGCACAATCAAAGTTGAAATAGATGTGTCATTCGTACATTTTTATCCCCCGTCTTTCATTCGTCTTTATATATATATATATATATATATATATATATATAGAGAGAGAGAGAGAGAGAGAGAGAGAGAGAGAGAAAGAGAGAGGGAGAGATAGAGATAGAGAGAGAAAGAAAGTGAAAAAGTTGGAGAGAGAGGGGGAGAGGGAGAAGAGAAAAATTAAATGAAATTAGATACACACCGCTGAAAAGCAAAATAAATTCTTCAAGAGCTGCATATCAAAAGAATACATAAAAAGAGTCAATGCTAAACATATAAACCTGCGCATGATTGTGTGATAAACAACCGTTTTATTTCAAAATATTTGGAAGATACACATTTCCAATCACAATATTTCCCGAGTGCAAAGATTACACCTATGTAATTCTTTGACTATCTGAGCGGGGATTAGCAATAGCAACTTCATTTTTAAACGCGCAGATTTCATCGACGTATCTCAATGATAAGCACGTTATTCTCTAGTTGTAAATCACGTATCAAATTCCGAACCTCTTTAAAGCATACTTTCAATTTCCCTGCCATCGACCATGTCGGTCAACGGCACGCACTCGAATCAGGCATTATCTCATGCACCCTGTAGGCTATCTTCTTCACGATGAAATACTTGCTATTCAAAAGTAAAATGATATAATTCTATATGTTAAGCGATGACCCTCCAGCTAAAAGAATATAATATTACGAGCTGAAAAGGAAACATATAGTTGGGTTTCGTAGGTGTCTTTTACCGCGTATCCATAGATCAGTTATTGCCGAGTAAGGGAGTACGATGGGTTATGTTTTTTAGACAGATTAAAGTAATATTTTGAAAGTAATCTTCATTCTAGATGATGACTAAGCTCTAAGTCTTGCCCCTGTAAACATTTACACCAAAAACGCGCATAGCTGTAACCATATGAAAAACTTCCCTCTCTATATATATATTTATACTCACCGTTACCCGGGAATCATAATAGTAATATTGCAGTATTACATTTAGTCAGTGGTATATAGTACTCCTGAAGTGATCAATATCCTAGATAGAGCAGGAACGTTTAAATGCAGCGTGGCATTTGTGAAATGAATAAACTGTCGTTTCGTATTATGTTGTATACATGAACATGAACATGAAATTGCAGTTGTTTGGGAGTCATACTAATATTAATACCATATTATATCTGCCAAGTAAAATACGTAAATAATTCCAAAATACTCCATATCCTTGACAGTGCAGCCATTACCCGGGAAAAACAACAGCACATCCGTCACAGAAAATAACACGAAGCTGCGTACCCCCTGACTAGCACTTGGTTTTATTTTAACTTAATATGAATGCATATTTTGTTAGATACCATATTGGATAATCAACTACTCCTACGTGATGCTCTGCTAATTTAACACATAGTTCCTACTCCTCTCGTGGTAACATTCATTGTTTCACTAAAATTCTCTTTACCCCTTATATTCTAATGGCCTCCGGACAATGGTAAGCGGTGACACATTAGTTAATAAACAATCACATTCATGTGTGATTGCGTTTGCTATGTTGTTGAATAACATGCATTTGGTGAAAGTTGTTTAAATTCTTAGATATTTATAAATTGATTTGTTTTATGGGTATACATTTTGTAAATATATAGATTCATATTAAACATATTAATAAGACGGTGAAACTGAAATAAAACGTAAAGGTATGTTTTTTTAAGTATTTGTCATAGATATAAATTTATATCTCAAAAAGATATGTACCCTTTTATGTGTTAACTATCCTGTTCAGTCCCGGCTCTGTTGTTATTTTCACAAATTAACCTTATGATAATTAGATATGTATTAATATACACACACACACACACACACACACATATATATATATATATATATATATATATATATATATATATATATATATATAACATTTGTTGACCTAAACTCAGATACATTATATTTATAAATAATATTAAATTATTAATACCTAGAGACGCTAGCGTTTCAGGCTTATTGCTCTCATCAGTGCAAGACAGTGACACTTTCAGACGGTTGGGACGCGGAAACCTTGTTAACAGAGTCAGCCTAAAATCTGTAAGCGATCCCCATATCCACTCGGTCAACAGAAACTGTCACGTAATTAAGGGAAATAAACATATATATGTACCTAGAAGCGGACACAGATAGAAGACTAGTCGAGAGTATTCGACGAACGTATTTGCAACTTTGCATGATAGCTTTTTAACAGTCTATTTTTAACATATAAACACACACACACACACATATATATATATATATATATATATATATATATATATATATATAAATTAATAACTGCCATAGTTTTTTTTTATTGATCACTTCTATATCACCATAAAACTGGTTATGTTATGTTAATCAATACTACAATTATATTATTTTAAATACGGTATATATCGTACTGAAAAGGACAGTTAACTATATGTCTAAATTACATGACTTCTTTTTAAACCGTCTATAATTGATTATTGTTTGCTGTTATTCATTTATGATTATATAATTTTATTTTACCTGTGTATCTACAATTGTTTTGTGTAAATTGACAGTTATTAATGTAAGTAATTTAATACAAAAAAAAACTGAATAAATTACGAAAAAACATTCTTCAAATATCAAGGGAGATAATATAAATGAAGCTAGCTAGAAATATATATATATATATATATAAGGGGAAGTGATTGGTATATCTCTCTCTCTTTCTTTCTTTCTCTCTATATATCTCTCTTCCGCTCGCTCTCTCTTTCTCAAGGCAGGGGGGGGGCGGGTTCCATTAAAAAGAATAACATTCCACTGGGCACGGAAATTTACTAAATATGTCTAAATCTGCCATTTTGGATGAAACCGCGGCACATTGCTGAAATATGTAATATACAGTATCTAAATAAATTATATTAGCTCTCTTATATGATCGAGCACTTTATTTATTTATTTTCATATACAACCTGACACTCTATATACATATATATATATATATATATATATATATATATATATATATATATATATATATATATGTGTGTGTTTGTGTGACTGTGGGTGCGGGTGTAAAAGTCGTTCTTAGTTATTGTACGTCTCGTCTCCATCTCGTAATGTATACACAATAATATAGAACAAACAATATAGCAGGCACCATATTCGGAAAACACGTACGACCACCACGTTACAGCTAGAACATCAAGTCTGTTACCATTACAATATGTCTAAAAGTGTCTAAGACTTTAATACGAAGTAGCATATTTGAGGCGTCCATAAATTTCAATAAGTGTCTATCTCCGTCTCCCGACTAGCCTGAGCAACGTTTGCCATTGAATATTCATTGCTAAATGGTAGAAACTCCATAATATCGGTTCTTACTTTTATTCCATTCATCGTGTAAATAAATCTAACTTTTCCGTCGTCATTTCTCACTTGTCTTCCTTTTTTTCTCATTTACTGTTGATGTACTTATGGTATGACAACGTTCATTTTAAGACGACATTTTCTAGTTTATCTTCTGCTATCAGCAATAATTCTATCCGCTTTCGGCATCAGCGCGAAATCGATTAACGTATAAAAACAATTTAATTTAAGACCCTTCATCATATAAAAAGAGAGGAAAGAGCCAACTAATTTAAACGAAACAGAATCATCGCATAATTAATAGAATGATTATAATCAACAATGACTGCACGGAATTTAATTGGACTACACATTGATAGACATATCGATAAAATAAAACATGATACTTTAGTCTTAACTTTTGATATACCTTTCTACAATTATTCACACGTTTATTTTCATTTTAACAATTTCTTACGTACCAGGTTTATTCAAATCCGAAAATATATATATATATATTTATATATATATATATATATATATATATATATATATGTTATTATATATATATATATATACATAATTATATACATATACCTATGATTATATATATATAAATAATTACATATATATATATGATTATACATATATATATATATATATATATGTATATATATGATTATATACATATATATATAATTATATACATATATATATATATAAATTATCTACATATATATATATATATAATTATATACATATATATAATTATATACATTTATATGTATATAATTATATATATATAAATATATATTTATATATATATGATTATCTATATATATATATACATATATATATATTATTATCTATATATATAAATACATATATAATTATATACTTATATATATATAATTATCTACATATATAAATATATATAATTATATACTTATATATATATTATTATCTACATATGAACTTATATATATATATATATACATATAATTATATACATATTTAATTATATATATATATACATATTTATAATTATATATATATATGTATATATATAACTATAAGTATAATACGTATAATTATATGCATATATATATATATAAGTATATACATACACATATATGTATAAACTTATCTACATATATATATAATTATATACATATATATATATATATAGTTATATATATAAGTATATACACATATATATATAATTTTATACATATATATGTACATAATTATATACATACAGTCGCGTCCAAAACTAAGGGACAAAATTTTAAAACCTAATATTTGTTAGAAATAATAACCGTAAAAAGCTGAAATTTTGACAACCGGTAGTTGTTGTCATCCATAATAACATACTAAAATTTGAACCCTTTGTATAGAATAGAAAAAGAATTATAACAATTATTCATTTATTTCCAAATTTGGAATGTCCAAAAGTAAGGGACATAATTGAGAAAAACGGTGTAAATAGCATGCTACATTCAACTTTTTTTATTTCCTCTACTGAAGAACTCTTATTTAGTCATTTGTAAACGTTGCATCAGTCAACACCATGGCGAAACGTCAAACACTTGATTACTCTGTGAGACAAGCTATTGTGAAGCTACACAAGGAAAAGCCCACCATTAGAGAGATTTCAGAGAAAGTGAAACTTTCCAAGAGTGTTGTAGGCAGGATTGTTAAATCCTACAATGATACTGGCAAAATAGCTAGTGCTTTTAAAACCGGCAGACCCCGCAAAACTTCAGCAAGAGAAGATCGAATAATGCAGCGTATGTCATTAAAGGACCGTTTTAAGTCTTGCATAGAAATTAAAAGGGTTATGAATAGAACCTCATGTGTTAATGTGTCAAGACAGACTGTTTCTAGACGACTGCAAGAAATAGGGCTGTTTAATAGAACGCCAAGGAAGAAACCACTTGTTAGTTCGAAGAATAAGAAGAAGAGATTAGAGTTTGCAAACAGGTATGTAATTTGGACATATGAAAATTGGGCAAACGTATTTTTCAGTGATGAAAGCAAGTTTAATCTATTTGGAAATGACGGAAAAAACTTTGTAAAGAGACGTATTGGTGAAAAATTAAGTACAAAGTGTACTAAGAAAACTGTCAAATTTGGGGGCGGAAACGTCATAGTATTTGGAATGTTTTCTAGCCAAGGTACAACGCCTCTTGTCCGATTACAAACTCGTGTAAACGCGCAGATGTATAAAAACATTGTTCAAGATCATATTGTGCCAATCATACATAATTCAGGATTCGATAGGGCAATGTTTATGCAAGATAATGCTCCATGTCACAAGGCAAAGGTGGTAATGAGTTACCTTAGCGAGCAAGATTTCGAAATTATGGATTGGCCACCGCAAAGTCCTGACTTAAATCCAATAGAAAATCTTTGGAAGATCTTAGGAGTGAAAGTTAGGGAAAGAAATCCCACTAACACGGAGGATTTGTGGGTGAAGCTTCAAGAAGAATGGTCTAAAATTAGTATCAAGGATTGTCAAGAACTGATCCGTTCTTGTAGTCGAAGATGTGCAGCTGTCATTGAGAGCAAGGGCTCATTTACTAAATATTGATTACACATGTACTTTTATCGTTTTTTTTTGGCTGTTTACATTGTTTTTCTCAATTTTGTCCCTTACTTTTGGACATTCCAAATTTGGAAATAAATGAATAATTGTTATAATTCTTTTTCTATTCTATACAAAGGGTTCAAATTTTAGTATGTTATTATGAATGACAACAACTACCGGTTGTCAAAATTTCAGCTTTTTACGGTTATTATTTCTAACAAATATTAGGTTTTAAAATTTTGTCCCTTAGTTTTGGACGCGACTGTATATATACATATATATATATATATATATATATATATATAATTATCTACATATATAATTATTTACATATATAAATATATATACGTATATACTTATATATATATACATATATAATTATCAACATATATACATATATATATAATGATATACCTACATATATAAATATATATATTTATATACTTATATATATATTAATATATAATTATACACATATATATATTATATATATATGCATATATATATATATACACCTATATGTTTAATCATATACACCTACACTCACATATATATACATATATATATATATATATATATATATATATATATATATATACTTATATACATAATTATATAAATATATAATTATATACATATATATGTGCAATTATATACATATATATAATTACATACATATATATATATAATTATATACATATATATATATATATATAATTATATACATATATATATGTATATATATATATATATATAATGAGATTTAAATGTTACTACACTTTGGAAGCGCCGTTTGGAACGATAATTTGAAATTTTAGAATCAGTTAACATGACGCGAGATTTTATTAAACAAATGAAAATGAAATATTTATAAATTCATTTTTTTAATATCTAAAATGCGTTAATCCTAGTCTCCGACGGAGTAGCGTCGAAATAACACTACTCAACTATTACTGTTGCCGAACAGTTTTCTATCTCCTATCAGACAGCAATACTTTATCAACAAAAAAAATGAGATTTTCTATTTTTGTGAACATGTTCAATAATTACTTCACTTAAATGAATGTAATTTCTAAACTGATAATCAGATAAGGCTAAAATACTGACATGTGCCATATTTAAATATTTCATAAAAAATGTACGTATTTTTTTTCTTATTAATGACGCTATCTATGTCTCAGGACCGGGACTTATTGAGTGATGCGTTAGTTTTTCAAAAGCGAAACAAAAATGAAAATAAAATAAAACACTCTCTTGTAACTAAAGGTAAGAATAGACGGTTACAATTAAATACATAGAATATTGAGGTGGTTATGTGAGTAAACTAAAAAAAACAGCAATGTATAGGCAAATACATCGGAGACAAGTGAGTGTATGGGGAAACGGGAGACCAATAAATTGTAAGGGAAAATGTTTTTGTAAAGATTCAGGTCTGTTATTTGTAGTTTGAACAATAATTAATCTTCTTCTTGTCCTACGTGGGAATCAGATGATTCTGGTGTTGGCATTAGTTTCCCCGATGTTTTTCCAGTTAGAAATCTTTCTGGAAAGACATCGGGTACTTACGGAAAGGACTACGAGAAGGTTGCCAACACCTCTAAATGACAGTAGTACTGTGGAACCGACTGTATTCGAACTTAGAATACCTAGGTCTTCAGTCCGTATCGATATCCACTTAACCACTATCATTTCCTAACAATGAGTAATGTTTAAGCTAAATAGCAACTTTTAATACTTGTCTAATTTAATCAGTATTTTATAACTCGGAGCCTTTTCATTTAATTTCTTCCAATGCCTAAGGAAATTGACAATATATCTCCAAGATATTTTTTCGTCAGGATCGTTTGGGGAAATGCGCAATTATCATCATCGCTATGAGCATCACCATCAAAACAACCACCATCACACCTATCATAATAATCATCAGTAGCCACAGCAACATCATAATCATCATCATTCTTGTGGTTCTTGGTTGTGAGCTTTTCTTTTTAAGTGTGCAACTTTGTATATCCAACAGATGTTTAAAGAATCCATACATTTATATTGTCAGTTTAGAGGGTATGACTGATGGATTTCTCTTATTTCCGAATCGCATAAATAGATATATCAGATCATATTAAAACGAGAAGTGATCTAATAGTTGTATAGACAAAAGATTATTCAAAAAGTTGTCGTAAAAGTAAGCGTATAAAACGGTTTTATTTATGTTATCATCAAATGTTTTCTTTGCAAAATTTTGAAAACGATATATCGTATATGGAATGTTGCTAAAACATTCTGCCGCTTATTTTTTTTTTACTTAAGTAATCGCTCTGTAATTGCAGGATCACACGTTATACCACCGTCTACTCGGTAGTTTCCTATTATTTTTAAACTCTTCCCCATTAATACCTGCTTTGCTCACTCTATCTGTTGATCTTTCTGTGTCGCAAAAGTCCTAGTTTTTTCTATCTATGTACAGATGATATGGGTGCAAGGTTCGTGTTTACTAAATTCTAATCTGGTCCGTTCACTGCACTATACCTATTGTTAACATTATGTTTTATTGAAAGACAGAGATATCTTTTTAGAGTAAGTTCATAGGTGAAATTCTACTCACTGTTCCAGTCAAAAGAGCTCCGTTCCTGACAGAACAAAAGGATAGTAAACTGTGTATATATACTTACAGGATTAAATATCTGTGACAAATTGTATTTTGAAGTAGATTAACAAAACAAACTCTTCTAAAAAGAAGAACACAAGTCAGTCATGAGATTATGTACACCGGGAAAATAGTGGAAGGATTTGCTAAAGTCTTACCTGGGCCTTACATCTCCCTATGCTATGAAATATTAACGAAATTAATTCATGGAAACGCTCCTAAATCAAAAAAATATTTTATCCGATCAGGATGAACGTTTGAATGGTGATTACTGTTATCAAACTGCATCAGATCGATACAAAATACATTGACAAATAGGAAGTTGAAATTACATCAAAATTTAGCCTGTGCTCGAACTTATTAATACCATGTTTAAAGTCATAGGTTGATATAATATACGATACGCGAATTCAGTGTTTTCTATATGCGTTAAGAAATGAAAGGAAAACGAAGTTATCGCCCAAAAGTGTGACCGTAACCTTGACCTTTGTTGTAGATATCGTAAAATTAAACTAATTATAGGTTTTATCATGACCAATATTGTGACCCAGTTTGGTGAGGAGTTTTCAAACCATATGGGCGCTTCAAACAATTCAATATATTGACATACTGACTAACTCAACCGAAACATAACCTGACTGGCGGTAAACTACATTAATCCTATACATTATTTAATTAGTTCTTGTGATAACGGTACTAGGTATCTTAACAACGAGTTTAATGTTCACAAGATGACTTACGTTGTTATGAACCTCTTTTGTTCGAGGGACGTGATAATGTGTGCCGCCATTTCAGGAAAGGTTAGAAGGAACAAACTTCTGAACACGTTAGAAATACGTTTTTATTTGATCAGATGAAACATTTATATGCTAAAATATGTTTTTATATAAAATAACACGAAAGAGTGTCTGAGTCAACCGAAACTGTTTTAGAAACAGATAAATAAAGTATTTGTTTATAGATCAAATATTGCTTACATTTGACCATATATCATTAGCAGAGTTAATGTTCTTCTATAGGCTGATATGTTAATAACGTACGCCTACATAGCTACGTGTCTCACACCGTCTTACTATTTGTAAACTGCAGCTTCTTATGAAAGTATCTCCATCTTTACGACGTCAACCTGTTTGAATCTTATGTGAGTAAATACCCCCACCTATTGGTTGAATAGAAACTATTTGAAAGATGTGGGTGATTTCACTTAAACAAATTCGAAATCAATTGTAATGGGAAATTCCATATCAATCGATCGAGATGTGGTTAGGGTTAGGGTTAGGATTATAATATTTAGAATAATTGTAAGCTCCACGAATATCCCACTGCAGTATAAATTGCTCTTGTTATTGTTGATATTACTGTTTAACCTATTATTATTATTAATACTTCTGCTATTATTGTAACTACTATTAGTGTTGTTACCATTATTATTATTATTATTATTATTATTATTATTATTATTGTAATTATTATTATTATTATTATTATTATTATTATTATTATTATTATTATTATTATTATTATTATTATTATTATTATTATTGTAATTATTATTATGATAATTAGTACTAATAATGCTATTATTATTAGCACTAATAGCTAAGAGCAAAGTGAAGTATGTGTTTTGATTCCACACTATGAGCCTTATTCTCGGTCGGTGAATGATATATCATTCTAAGCTGAAACAATTTAGTTTCAATCCAGCGTGTTGGAATTTCCCATCATTGAACACTGACACTGTGTGCAACTCTGCTCGTATGGGCATGCAAATAAATAGATGTGTATTTATATTCGCGAATTGTAATCGATCGGGGTGTGACGCTTACATGTAAAATGTGCATATCTTAACGCGTACATTAAATTCACACGTCATCAATATATATGTTACTTTTTATTTATCTTTCAATGTTTCTTTATTTTCTTAGGGTAAAACAATTCACAAGAAAAATATTCATATGATTGATTACCAGTCACTGATATCGCAGGTCGAGTTACAGACTCTCTTGCAATATGTCTGACGTATTCAATAACACGATGAATGGATATTACAAGCATTCATTTAATAAGTAACA
>OY744540.1:87691235-87741235 GCA_963556195.1 Sepiola atlantica
CAGAGGCTCTCGTGTTTCATCCCCGGGGGGAATCGTCAGGCTAAATGCATGGAGTTATTTTTGTCAGGTGTTTTTATATACATGGCTTGTTAGTTAACCAATCAGATTCTTTGTTGTTCCCTCAGCCAATCGTTGGGCTTGATAGTCATATATATTTTCATTGCTTTCTATATATATATATATATATGGCTTGATTGCCATATATATTTTCATTGCTTACTATATATATATCTCTCTCTCTCTCTCTCTCTCTCTATATATATATATATATATATATATATATATATATTTATGGTCCAGTCTAAAAATTGCATTCAAAACATAAGCGTAACAAACCGATCGGTTGACGATAAACATATTTCATACATTAAAATCACCGACAAAATGACCATGTATTTTATATAAATTCGTTGACACATCTAAAGTGCGCTTTATAGCGTAAGCGTGACAGATAATCGGTTGATCAAAATAAGCTTGACATAAGCGTGGCAAAGCGATCCACATGTATCGTTTTGTAGTCCGCAGAAAAGCTTGGATTTTTCTAAAATAATCTGCTCTTTAACCTGCAATGAAAGTGTTGTGTCTACTTACAGCGTTTTAAACAGTGAAACTCTCCGACAAACATAACCTCTTATGAATATTCTAGGACGCATTTGACATCGATTATCATGACATCAAAGTGAAAAATTTAAGTAAAGAATAAATCAATAATAATGTTTGATTATTACATCTTTAAATCCTAATTAACCCTTGATTAAGTAGACAAAGGAATAAGTTGATCATATTCTTCTTAGTTTAATCAGCATCGCCATTTTCATTCAAAAGTAAAAAAAGAAAAAGAAAACACCGAATAGGACAATCAATGAGGATTAATGATCGCGAACGGTGAACATCGTTTTCAGTCTGCTTTCTATGATTTTTGCCAGAAAGATCCAACTGACAAAAAGGCGTTGCCCTGTATACGCCTTGTCGACCTCACAAAATAAAAAAAAATTAATGGGATGTAGATCATATACGAATACCTATTGCTTCATATGACTTCTAAAATTAATTGAATATATTCCTCCCTCTACGATTTAATGATAAATGTTATCATTTATTATACGGTCAAACGACATTACGTTTCGTTCTCTGACTCATATTATTATTTAAAAAAAAATTAAAATAATTTTAGAATACAATAATGAAAAATAATTCGGACCACTCATTGAGCTTAGTATAGATTTTGTTTAAATCAAGACATAGTAGGTTTGCCAAGCCGGTTAAATAAGAAAACGCGAAAATTAGTGATTTTCTACTCGCTATATAAACCTCTTTCTTGTTCGTTATTTATCTCCCTTTTCTCTATAATTCTCCATATATATATAGGCAGAAGGATGAAAAGAGATTAGAAAAGCGACGGGGGCAGATCTTTTTAAAATTCAGTTGTTCAATGCAAGGTATATTCTGCAAAAAAGCAATTTATTCAATTAATGTTTTTCTTTAGCCAGGCTTTTCAAAGATCAAACTCTTATCATCAGAGGAAATTGCTGGGATAGATAAGTTGGCAAAAACCAAGATTTAGGATTTGAAAAATCAAATAAAGATTGTGGGGGGAACACAAGGCAAACAGATCGCTTTTAGTTCTCCACTTTTCGCACACTTTTCATCCGCTCTTGATAAAGCCCACATCGAATCGGGCGAAACGTTGAGCTCATGGGTCTTCCACTGTTCCATTTTTAATTTCATATATATATATATATATATATATATATATATATATATATATATATATATATATATATAACTATTAATTCAATTAGTTGATTAAGTTACAATATATTGATAAAATGAACTTAAAACTAATATCTTTTCAAAAAAACTGAATACAAATTTGAACTTTGTAAATAAATAAAATTATATGAACATCATAAAATCCTACGCGGGGTTACCTGCATGTTGATGTTAGTAAATCGCTACAAGTCTGTAAACACTACATATTAAATTATTGCAAATAAATCAGACAGAACAAAACAGAAATTAGTACAGTACAACATTCCCAGATCGTTTTCATTTTCGCCGACCAGAAGAAAACACGATAGTGCGAATCCTGTCAGCGCTTTCATTTGTAAAATCACCCTGTGATATTTATCACAGAGGCTCCTTGTCTGGCTTCAGAAGTTAAAAGCGTTTAAACTGCCGAAACTGTTTGTGAAGTTTGGGAATTGTAACTACTATCTGTTATATATATTATTATTTGTTTCTTTAGACATGTTGTAATAAAGTTGGACTATTATGTACACGTTACTAGGCGCATTTAATCGATACCTTAGAAAGTATCTGAAACTTTCTGCTGAAATCTCGGAAAATACTTTAAGTTCTTCTTCCTACCTGCAGCCTTGTGTTTTGTCTTTTGATAAGCATTATCTCGATTTCATACGTAATACTTTTTAAAACTATTTTTGCGATAACACTTGAATTACGTTTTTATACTTTCATCAGACTTTAGTTGAGTTTACTTTGAATGAAACATGACGTCAGCTGCGATATATTAACTGTTTTCGAAACTGTTCTAATTTGTATTTCATACGTAATACTAACTTAATTTTGACTAAAATATGAGTATACTGTACCATCCGTAGTAGTTTTAGGGGGTTCTTTTAACGAAAATAAAGCCAAGCTGAATGTAAGTACATACATATTCTACAAAGAAATAAAACAAATGCCTACGATTTTACATTTACAGCTAAATAGGGGTGGTGGTGATTTTACTTTTTTTTTACGAAATAAACTTTCAATAAAAAAGTGATCCCCAACTATAAAAGCGAAATTATATAATGTATGTTTCTTTTCGTCTCTGTTGCTGTTATCTCCTGTGCTACGAATTGAACTTTATTTTACCCTCATCTTAAGTTTATTTTTTGTGATATTCTTTAATACGAAAAAGCGCCACACAATTTATATACATATAAGCAGCAGAAAGTAAAACATCAACCACTATGTATCGAAGTGATTCGTACGAATAACTTTTACTTATTATAATCGCCTTAATTAGTGACAGTGGCATCGTTATTTTTTTGAATTTTCTTTCGATACTCTACTGTTTTTATTTCTTAATTAAAATCCGTCTTTCATATATTCCCGAGTTCTGCTAGTGTGTAATATATCTAATAAGCCTTTTACAGTGGATATAGTCTACTCTACATGACACTAATATTTATATATATATATATATATATATATATATATATATATATATATATCCTAGCCGATCGGGAAGGAAAGTCAGTTAGGGTATTGCAGCTGTCACAGCCAGATGATCCTTTGGGCTTTAAGCTAAAGAGATGTGTGTCGGTCGATCTAAGAGTTTTATTTACTCCTCCCCAGGAGTTAGGCACAAGGCCAGTTTTATCTTACTCCTACAAGTAAGATGTGACCCAAGATCTGGTCGGGAAAGTCGCGTTTGAAAACCAGCGCCCGAGAAAGTGAGCACTCTGGCCATTAAAAATTGCCTGGGCAGCCCCGTCGGCATTCCCCGGTAGGGGCGCCTCAGGCAGTAAGCAATAAACTTACTCCTCTCCAAAGAGAGGAGGCAAAGCCTGAGAGGGTGCACCTCCTAGAACTGCACAGGACCAGACAACCCCCAATAGACCGGTGTAAATTTAGACAAGAGTTTCGAATACAAGTATGTCGTTCAGTTAATGCATCAGTGACCGAGACCACAGAGTTTACACTAAGTTCAGTGTTCAAATCAAGTTCAAACTCTGGACGAAGTAAATGAGCAGTGATCACGTCTTGTTCAGTGAATGAACACATACGCTGCTTCCCATCTTGTTATGTAATAATCAGACAGACCATGCAGTAGGTGCACCAGATCACTGAGACAAACGCAGTATTCATATCTTGTTCAGTGACAATCGGACTTATACTTCAGAATATGACAGACGCTGAGAAATAATTGTAGCCCTCCGAAATGTAATCCGCTCATCCTTGTACCCTGTTTCGTTCCTGGTTCTTTTTAGTATTGAAATGCCATCCTCCTCTTCTCTTCTCGTATTACAGATGAGTTTATTAATACAACCCTAAACTCAACCTTATTCAGGATTGCGAGAAGTAAATCGATCTTTAAGATTCATGTTAAAATAACAAGTTAGAGTTATGTTCTAGATAGAGGGTAATAGTGTTTCCATTTGAGGGATTGGAAAATGAACGGAGTGATTAAATGAGGTCTAGTTATTCCGTCCCAATTCGAATATAGTTTATCTTTTGAATAGACAAGGAGCAAAGGAAAACATAATTGCCATTAAAAATTGCAGCATTTTTAATTCCGTTTCGTTGTGTTTTTGTATTCAAGGTGGATATATTTTATGAGTGATGGATGAGTAGTAGTAGGTCATGCATAATTATTTTTCATGGATCTTAATATAAATTAATAACATAAAATGGACGCATAACATCGGAAGAATTTTATATCAGAAAGATTGCCTTTAGTTGGGGTCGATCCAATTAGTTTCGGTTAGGGAATCACTTTTAATAGTGCATGCGCTTGTATGCGCATGAATCTTATACTTAAATAATGCCCTGCTGTTGTAATATGATGTTCAACAGAATCGATATTGATCGATGACACCATCGTCACCTTTATATTAAGTCCGAGTGGAAATGTAGAGTATTGTTGATTGTTCACTGAGTCAGGGGCTGCTATTTAGCTAAATAATTATCATATAATCAGTATGAGAGAATTACGAACATTTAAGAAAGAGATGGTTACTTTGTGCAATTCAGATTTTATGAGGAGTGGATCTTAGTCGGGGAGCATTCTCGATTCCCCTGCAAATGTGTGTCTAGGACAATCTTGTTTTTGAGAAATTCTTAAATGTTGAAACTCTGAGAATGTTTGTTTGAGAAATTTGTAAGTGATTGTATTATAGAATTTTTTTTCGGATAGTTCCTGCATTTGTGAAGAAATTTCTAAGTGATTGTATTATAGAATTTTTTTTTCGGATAGTTCCTGCATTTGTGCAGAAATTTTTAAGTGATTGTATTATAGAATGTTTTTTTTCGGATAGTTCCTGCATTTGTGCAGAAATTTTTAAGTGATTGTATTATAGAATGTTTTTTTTCGGATAGTTCCTGCATTTGTGCAGAAATTTTTAAGTGATTGTATTATAGAATGTTTTTTTCGGATAGTTCCTGCATTTGTGCAGAAATTTTTAAGTGATTGTATTATAGAATTTTTTTTTCGGATAGTTCCTGCATTTGTGCAGAAATTTTTAAGTGATTGTATTATAGAATGTTTTTTTCGGATAGTTCCTGCATTTGTGAAGAAATTTTTAAGTGATTGTATTATAGAATTTTTTTTTTCGGATAGTTCCTGCATTTGTTTGAGAAATTTTTAAGTGATTGTATTATAGAATTTTTTTTTCGGATAGTTCCTGCATTTGTGCAGAAATTTTTAGTGATTGTATTATAGAATTTTTTTTTTCGGAAAGTTCCTGCATTTGTGCAGAAATTTTTAAGTGATTGTATTATAGAATTTTTTTTCGGATAGTTCCTGCATTTGTGAAGAAATTTTTAAGTGATTGTATTATAGAATGTTTTTTTTCGGATAGTTCCTGCATTTGTGAAGAAATTTTTAAGTGATTGTATTATAGAATTTTTTTTTCGGATAGTTCCTGCATTTGTGCAGAAATTTTTAAGTGATTGTATTATAGAATTTTTTTTTCGGATAGTTCCTGCATTTGTGAAGAAATTTTTAAGTGATTGTATTATAGAATGTTTTTTTCGGATAGTTCCTGCATTTGTGCAGAAATCTTTAAGTGATTGTATAATAGAATGTTTTTTTCGGATAGTTCCTGCATTTGTGAAGAAATTTTTAAGTGATTGTATTATAGAATGTTTTTGTCGGATAGTTCCTGCATTTGTGCAGAAATTTTTAAGTGATTGTATTATAGAATTTTTTTTTCGGATAGTTCCTGCATTTGTGAAGAAATTTTTAAGTGATTGTATTATAGAATGTTTTTTTCGGATAGTTCCTGCATTTGTGCAGAAATCTTTAAGTGATTGTATAATAGAATCTGTTTGGATAGTTCCTGCATTTGTGCAGAACATATTTAGTCCCTTGTAAAAGTTTGCAATGGTAAACATTGAAACAATAGTTCAGGGGACTAGACTTCCTAGCCAAGCAACGGATATGTGAGGCGTTCCCGCCAGTAAAACATGGTAGTTATGTGTTTAAAAGAAATAAATTTGCCAATAGTTACATTGTGAGGAGAAGATACATTTACACGCCAGGATGATGTGCGTTAATTTATAATGTGAGTTTCTCCTTTAAGTTTGTGTAAAAGAAACACATCGACGTATTGTGCATTGCTTATAGAAATAGATGTAAAAGAGACATTATTGATAAATTATTAGTTCATGGGCAGATTACTATAATGATGGAGTAATAGTAATTGTAATAATACAGGAATCTGTGTTGTTAGACTTATTCTTTACTTCGGTGTGTCGTTCGGTAGAAAAAAAACTATCAGTTTTACTTGTCAAAATAAACATTGTTACTTGTTTTAAACTTACGTTGTGATTTCGTTTTGCAGGAAAATCCCTACGTTATAACAGCGACCGATACGACACGTTTAAATGAAGCTAGTGTTGAAATCAAGTTCAAATTCGGACAAAGACAACGAGACTACGATCACGGCCTGTGCAGTTAACGAACACAGACGCACGTTAACGTTATATACATGAACTGGATTTTTTATTAGTGTTATCATCTCTTGCAGGTTGGGAGCTTATTAAGTAACATGATTGGCATTCTTATTTATTTAGTTATATTTCAATGTTTAATACTTAATATGAATATAAAATAAATATATATCATACTTTATATCAATAAATAAATATATATAATAATTTATATAAATATAAAATAAATATAGAGAGTAAAAGTAGACCTAGTGTTTATTTTCGCGTTCGCCCTATAACTATCGCTTCTGTCCCCTAATTGTTCCTATATTCTTTCATTTTATAAGTGATTTATCTTACAAAGGGGGAATAATTGCTGTTTTCTGAATCGGAATCTATCCATCAAACACTTATTGTTGGCTAGTTTTTTTTACTTTGAAGTAGTATATTTTAGCTCCTTACATGAAGTGGCTTTATGCATGGTCTAGAGCGATTCCTATAAAAGATATCGTCACAATACAAAGTCTAAACTGTAAATAATTTTATATTCGAATAACTGTATTGAATATGAAGAAAAATGTGGTAATATAGTTTTAATAATGAGCATGTGTATACCGAACATTTTTTAAAATTCATATATGTTATATTAAAAACAAGTTCAAGATTGACACACATAATAAGAACGGCTCTTTTTATTGTGCGATGTTGTCTACACTATTTCCTGACTATATGGACTCTTCCAGACAGTATGTATAGAGCGACGACGAGCAGTCTTTCTGTAACAGATGGTTATTTACTTCTTTAAAAACACTCTTGTGAATATTTCACCGTTTTTATCACTAATTATTAGCCATTCAAAGTCACCATACTTATTTTACTTCTAATAAAAATATAGCATTAAAATAAAAAAGGAAACGACTAACACATAAAGGTGTCTCAAAATAATTTATAGTCTACCTGTGAATGGTGTTCATCCGCACAGCTTCTCAAGTGAATGGGGGATCACAGTTTATGTGGAGTAAATATTTAAAAGCATCAGCGGCCCTCTCAGACTCACAAGAAAATCACTATATTCCCAGAATAAAATATAGATTTCTATTTGAAAGCCTACTTGGTAAACTTCCAAGTCAACACACAAAAAAACGATATCGATCATTTTGGGGGAAAATACGGAGCAACTATTTTTTCAAAATGTTCCATTTATTCATTTTAGAACAAAACGTAAGATTCAAAAGAAGAAATTTGGAAAATATAATTTCATGCAGAATCGAACAACATTCCTGTTTGCTTATAGCTTGATATTGAATGATAATATTAATTAAACACGTGGACATTCCACAGAGTAAATACCTTATAATACGTAACCTATGAAGTAGTTATTTTCATAAGTAAGTATGCATATGAAGACTAGAGAAACCCATACGAATCTCATAGTTAATTTATACTAATAGAGGTTAGTATGACTATTGTCATATCATTTATTACTAAGGAATCACCGCTTACTTATGGATAAGGTTAAAGAGATTGTCAAGTGGATCGATAGACAATACTATGAGAGAATTGGAAACGATAGTTCAAGTAGGTGAAGTTTATTTGTTTCAAAAAAACGTCTCGAAAAGTATGTGTAAAAATTAGACCTGGAGAAGACCGTGTTGTAGACAACCGGGTAGGTGTTCAATGGTATTGAGTTCCACTGATGGGAAATATTGGAAAGAAAAAGAAGCTTCGTTTGGTTATAGGTGTCCAGCCAATAATAACACTTCTTTGCGGTGATAGTAGCTAGACGTTTCTTTGCTATATATGTTTTGCAGGTGAAGGATACGTGATTATTGCTCAGTCAATAATCTACCATGAAAATGAAGATTTAGTAACGTTTATTTTGTGAGAAACAAAGTGTTGGGATGTAAAGAGATCACCTCTCACTAGATTAAAAAGTCAGTCTTGCTTTATGATCGATTTTTGAGCGATTATCGAAATAATATGTCTGTTCGTGGGGCTAGCCCGTGTACCCTTGATAATCGGTGAAAAATCGGAAAATAAACACAATAGAGAGCTTATGAAAAACCCTTGAAACCGCAGTTCTAATTCAATTAACCGGAAGACTCTGCCGAGGCAAATGCGATTGTCCTGAAAGACACAACCCCAAATTTGCCAGCAGTACTTCATATGATTTTTATACAGGTAAGGGTTACACTAATGTAAATATGCAATATATTTTAGTTTTTAAATACGAATACATTTACACATATATTTGATTTCGAAACATCAATAGAATACACATATAGTGAATCTTGAAGATAAATGCAACAAATAAAAATGTATTTGAAACAACATATTTCAAAGGCAAAAGCTGAAATTTATAGACTTATTAAAATACTTATATTCTACAATACGTAACGTTTCAGTAATCTAGTGTTCGGGAAGGTGTCTCGAGGCACGCGCTTAACATGATGTGTGTTGTGTGTTGTGTTTCTTTGTTTATATATTTGAGGTTTAGTAGAATAAAATGTAAAAATGTTATCATAATTAAGAAGTATTTGCATTTAAGTATATATATATATATATATATATATATATATATATATGTGTGTGGGGGGGATGACGTAGGTGTATACATATATGTGCATTTATTCTCATATGGACAGTTTGTCAAATGCATACACACGAAACGGCTTCAGAGTGGTTACAACTGCAGAAGTATTTACTTTATAAATAAACTACTTTTACCTTCAAACAGAATATGTAAACAACATGTATCGTCAGGGTCAAGGATTAGATATTTATATGAATTAAAAGTGTATACATAACTGTGATATTATAGTAGTTTTTGAGACTAAGGAGTCGGAACACGACTGCGACTACTGAGACATGTATCTAATTTCTAAATACAAAATAATTTATGCATAATAGAATATTGAATATTGAAGTTTAAAATGATATATTTAAAACGAAACATTTATATTTATAAACATAATGTATAGCTGCATGTAGGTGTGATTGGTGATGCTCGTGTGTTTTTTATAGGAAATAAATGTTTGAGAATCTACATCAAGTCTAAAAGTGTATTACTATGTAATATTTGCCGGGGAAGATTATGGAGTGTTCCGAAATCTCTAAGATTACAGATAAGCGAGAATAAGAATGAATAGCGCCCTTAAATTTTAATACACACCTTAATTTTTCATGAAATTTAAATCTCATTCATGTTACCCTTTATGTGGCGAATATCTAACTGCGTCAACTAATAAGTGCGCCATTCAGACAAAACCCTTAGACACTTCAAATATGTATATCTGAGTGTAATGTACTTTCTTAGAGTAGGACCCACGCAAAAATCGACTAGAAGTCGGGACTTTCCGTATGTTTACGTAAACCACCGGAAAGTACCGAAGCGGTAAGCCAATCAATTTAGGACAAAATAATCACACTGCATGTCAACAATTCAACAATTCAACTAATTAAAACAAATAAGCAGAAGACATGGCAATACATCCTTTGATTGAAACGCGATTGTAACTGATTGATATGCCTACGTATTACAACTGAGTTTCATGAACTATCACTTGCGTCTCCTGAAGAAGTAATTAACTTTTGTCAAGAAGAAAAAACTGATTGCAGGAGAAAATAAGTTTTCAGGCCCCCCAAAACAAACCAACGAAAATGGCAATACCTAACCCAAATCCTTCACACTAACTCTACACACTAACCCTACACCCTAACAGAACCAAAAATTATTTTCAAAAACAATTCCTAACCCTAACGACGCAATTAAAACTAATTAGAAACCAATAACAATTTTCAGTAAAAGAAAACACGTGAGAAATGTATTTTATCACTTTGTTAAAAAGGTATCTTTCATACAATTTGACTGAAATTATTATTACTTTTTTTTTGCTTTAATTGTTTTCTCTAAATGTTGGTTAATGTTTTTTCCCCACTTGTACATCAACCCTGGTTTTTGATTTTATTGGACGCAGGTACGTCAACCAACTTACCGTCGGTACTTTCCGCCAGTTTTCGTAAATATCCGGAAAGTGCCGACGGCAAGTAAGTTTTAGCGTGTGTCTTAATCATAGAAAGCTATATTTAAACTGTATATATAAGACACAAATCCAGAGAATTTCTGAACATTCTCTCTACTTCAGACTATATTCGGAAGCTGAATTGGTTTGGTGACGCAGTAAAACAAAGACCGGAATATAGTTTTATGGGCATAGTCAAAATATACATAGTTATTATCATTCAATCCCGGGAAACGTCGGGTTTTCAAGGTAGGTCTATAAAAATTAAATTAATCAATTTATTACGAAGATATATACCATAATCTACTTTTAGATTCATAGATTTAGAAAATAACCTGAATAGGGTTAGGGTTACTATGTGTAATTTTAAATATTAAATCGGATCTATTTAGAAATGAGAAGATATTTTAAAACAAACACGTACAACCCGAATGTGGAACCGACAACTTTGTCTTTTGATTGTGTTTACATTATTAATATTTCTTACCATGGATTAACACACGAATTAAAACAGAAAATAAATACTTTGCCAACAAGAGGGTGCTTCAGTAATTAATATGGTATGAAAATAGTAAAAATATATTTGAATCATTTGACGTATATGTTGATTCCTGTAAATATGAAGCCCAACTTTAGCAATGTGAACATCAGGAGATGAGATTCGACGAATGTGTGAACAGTAAGGCGGAATTAGGAATCACGTGTTTTATGACATAATCAGGAAATATTTTTAAGTATAAACGGACGTGCAGAAGGTGGACAGGATGTATAAAATGTTTAAAGGAGGAGTTTAACACACTCACGTTGCCTCTATCTCGTCCACATCATGCGACGATGAAAAATAAAATAAAATTAGAAGCAATTGAAGAAGTGTCCGTCCTTCTTTTCTTTCGAGTCGTTTTATTTAGGCTAGACGTTCAATAACTTTTCAGTATGCGCTCACGATGACAGGCAACACAGTACCATCGTATTACCCTAACTCATCTTCGTATATTTAAATAGTAAACGAATTAGTTAATAACAACATACATGTATGCAGAAGGGTAATTGTGGCATGATTTCTCATATGCAGCTAAAACATGTGTTCACGTTTAACGTTGTGACTTCGTCTATAATTCCGTTTCGATTTAGGGTCAGAGTTTGATCGACGCATTTCGGCTCTTCTGTCAGCCGCGTAGGAGCCAAGCGAAATCTGACTCTTATTTTTCTGCTGGAGTCGATGGCAAAGAAGCAGTGATCAGTTCAGCCCGTTCTGGCTGCGACTACTGACAGCTAATTGGCAGAATGGTCGCCTCACGAGTTGAACCAATCGATTCGCTCGTTTTCCCCGGTCAACAGAGGAATGTATCGACTTTACACACCGTCCTCGTCAAAAATGCTTGCACACATAGCAAAATAAACAATCGATTTCCGTATGTTTTTTTAAATATGGTTTACTAATTGCGTTCGCTTTTTGATTAGTGTTTAGTATCAGTATTTGAAGTACCGAGAATACAACATATAATGCATGTCATCACTTATGTTCACTCAATAAAAGCGTAAGCGTGTTTGCAAACAGCGCGAGTCGTAGGATAAGTATTTATCTCCTAGTGAGTACAAATAATAATCAAAATAATTATTAATAGAGAATTTTAAAATAATGCATAATTGATTTTATATATATATATATATATATATATATATATATTGGTACATAAAAATTAGTACAACATTCGTACCGTCGGTTTCAAGTACAGAAGGACTTAGCCATCAGGCTCTCTTCAGCTTATGGTAGAAGCTGAAGAGAGCCAAATGGTTGAGTCCCTTTGTGCTTCAAACCGACGGTACGAATGTTGTACTAAGTTTTATACACCAGATAAATTAATATTACTCTCTTAATTTTTAATATTTAACTTTAATTCTAAATAAATCGAGCACTCTGCTGGGATTGTTCCTGTTATATTACAAAATGGTATATATATATATATATATATATATATATATATATATATATATATATATATATATATATAAAATGGCATCTTTATCACTAAACGCTAATATTCAATGGCTGCTACTAAAGACAATGTATTCTTGTTTATTAATGATTAACTGCCATCAAGATTTGTTATAAATATGTATGGTCTATGACGTGACTATAGACGAAGGAAGCGTAAAGTGTAATTGTCTCGTGAGAAGATATGTTATTCAAGTGACGTACATCGGAATTTAGTTGACAAGAAACGGTTGAAATCATCAAGAGAATCAATAGTCTTCATATTTCCATTGAAATCACAGACAAATACATATTATTAGTATATCAAGGGAACGATTGACACTAGTTCTTAATTTTGGGACTGAAAAGTATGCACACAATTCATGTGTGCACTCTGGCACACAACCATGCATTAGCAGCACCGTCAGCAATTAGTTATACACTAATCACTTTTAATATTGAAAATATATCGACGAGGGTTATCCGTCTCAAACCGCAACTAACTACACCCTGAACCAAGGTCACAAACTAACGAATGTCGCAGACTTTGTCTAACTGATTATCGCGAACCTAGACAATGGACGTGTATAAACAACACACACCCAGATAACCCCCGAAAGAGTAAAGCTAAACTTGTGTGCATGACATCAATCCTTTAACATCTCTTTTTAATTAATGTCTCCTGTCGATAGCGCCCTCTTATCTGTAGGAAATATGGAAAATTACACGATGATTTTGTTTAAGTTTGCGAACATTTCTAATTCACACGTGTGTAATATCCGGTAAATTTGTAAACCTCGCGAATATTATTAATGTGATAAAAATAAAATCCTGATGAAAATCATTATTTTACCTTTGAAAATTGTTTGTTTTATAATACAACAGCCAGGATTTAACTGAAACAGATTTAAAATTATTTCAATATATATTTTAGTTTTATGTTGTGCACATAAATTATTTTACATTATTATTATTAAACATACATATAATTTTACTTATTAAATGATGCAAATTTAAAAAAAATCAAAGTCGCAATTGTTGATCTTTGAAACATTCACTATAGTTACTTTTGCACTTTTCAAAAATAAATAGTAGTTTTAATGGGACTTTAGTGGCAATCAGCTGTACCGAATCTGAGTACTGCCAACATCTTTCCAGTGACGATCCGTGTTCATCTCTTTCCATCTGTCTTGATTTGTTATGATCATTTTGATGTGATACGACCCAAGATTTGTGCCAGCACATGCATGTTTATTTGTTTGCTACGTTTAGTTATTTTTTTTTAAGCAGTATTCCATTTTATCGGATTTCGTGAAGTTTTAGTTTACTTGGCCTCGTCTCATAATTTTGTATATTTTTGACTAGTTAGCGTACGTAGTTTATGTTAGTTAGTTTCACAATTCGAGAATGTGTTGTCTGCAGCTTAAAATTTAGCCGCTTGAAAAGTTCCTAGTATATTGCCAATTTCACGATACCGTGTCTTTTTTCTTCTTTTATGTCTAGTTAGCTGCATTCACTTATGTGATTTAGCGTTTCGTCCCTTTATCCAGTGTCAACAGTTAGCCTTTTCCTGCATCTTTTTTCTTACACAGAGAATAGCCCACGAGTATTATGGAGTAGGGAGTGATATATATTTCCTCTTCAGTTTTGCTATTATGATTTTACCTGGTTGATAGGCAGGTTTCCTATGGTTTATATGGAGGTAATTAGCCTATGATCATTTGGAAACGTTCTCTTTTAGGTGCATATTTTGCATTACTAATATATATATATATACACATATATATATATATATATATATATATATATATATATATATATCGCTTAATATTAATGTCTTTTAATCTGTAATGACTATACTTAAGGTTTATTGTGTTGGCCTTATTCCATTTGGATTAAATGAACTTAATTCATATTTTATTTAATATTCGATATATCGACACAACAAAGACGAATATCCCAAATGATGTTTTAGTCAAACATACAATTCTGTTTTAAAACTTGATTATTATTTGAAACGAACTGACTTCGGATTATTTAAATGCGGTTTTAACGACTGATCTTTATTCAAGAGTAGATCTGTGAAATACACTTTGAATTTTGAGAATATATCAATGATTAGCGAATTTATGATATTTTATCTTTTCTTTTTTTTAATTTTGTTCAAAACGCTTCTGTATACCCACACATTATACGCACACATACATATACATATATATATATATATATATATATATATATATATATATATATATATATATATATATATATATATATATGTGTGTGTGTAGTTAGAAAGAGAAAGATATGTATGTATTTTGTATACGTTGACAGTATATCTAAAGAAAAACACATGGTTTGTGTGGATTACCTTGATTACTGTTCAAACATTTGATGTAATTATCTGTGCCTTTCAGCCGATGTTACTTCATACCTTCTTCATAAACCGTAAATCAATACATCATGTTCTATGTAATCAGTTTTAACTTTTCTGGAAGTTGAAGGTTCAGTCCTCAGTATAGGCGATACTAAGAAAGCAATAACGGATTACATAAGACTTCCAGTCGGTCATGCCTGATAGAGCTAGATCATGGGAACCCCGTTGCTTGAATAACGGATGTAGTTCAAAATTCCGTACAGAGTCCCGAGTTACCCATGAATGTTCCGGGGTTCGATAAGAGATATAAGAAAAAGGTCGGTGAAACGTTGTACGAATAAGATGGGAAAATAATTCAAATATACATAAAAAAACATATGTAACCCAAACGAAATTGTTGAAATGAAACAAAAGCGCAAAAAAGAATGAATATTGTTATGTGTTTTTCTACACATCATTTAAAGAAATAATTAACAATGCATTCCCAATTTTAATATATATGTTGAATCATTGCATATATTTGTAGACTATACTTACTTCCTTTTTAATACTTTTCTAGTTAGATATTTGTTCTTGCTTTTTCATTAACTTTACCGATTGAGACGTTCTTTTACATAAATGTATGTACACAAACTGTCGACGAGTTGTGTTCGTCATTTTAAAAGAAGGCAAAAATAAGGACACACCCACACCCACATTATAATTATATATATAATATATATATATATATATATATATATATATATATATATATATATATATATATATATATATATATATAGTAGTATATATGTATGTATGTAAATGTATATATATATATATGTGTAGACTGGTATATGTATATATATATGTATGTATATATATATACATGTATATATATACATGTATATACATATATATATACGTGTATATGTATATATATATATATATATATGGAAATATATGTATATATATAAGTGTATATGTATTTAGACATGTATATGTATGTATATATGCGTGTATCTCTCTCTCTCTCTATATATATATATATATATATATATATATATATATACGTGTATATATATATATATATATATATATTAATACATGTGTATATATATCTATATGTATATATATACATATAGATATATATACACATACAATCTGAGTATGATTAGATTAACAGGGTATAAATCCACGGGAGTTGAACCGGGTTTTTGAGCGTGCTCAATAAAAATATAAAGCAGAACTATAAAAATAAATGATAATTTATTTTATTTAGACTACAAAATGTATTTTGTTTCACGAGAGCAGTTCTAGGGGCTCCCGATCCTCAGGTCTTGGAATATGATCATGCCTGCTTTAATCATTTCACAACCCCACAATGTTAAATGAAGGTAACAGAAATTTAAAATAAAAATTGAATATGAATAAAAATAAAACCGAAACAAAAATATAAGTAAAAAGAAAAAAGAAAAAAAAAGAAAAAGAAACACAGAAAAGAAGAATGAATTTTTTTTTTAATTGAAGAGCCACACGGAAGAGGGGAAGAAAACAGAAAGAGAGGGAAGGAACGCAGATATGACTTGGTTGGGTTGGTCGAAATATGAAAGCATATATTTACGGCCGCCGAGTGTTAACGCGTGTCAAACAAAGCTCTGTCTGGGTTTAGCCTACCCGGACGAGACAAGTGATAGATTATCTAGTTTGGTAATTTTTCTATGGAGCGGGAGGGGGGGGGGAGGACTGACCCTACATGGAGAGCAGGTGATGAGTGTGGGTCTTCACATTTAATATAATATTTCCTTTCTCTTTTTCTCTTTATCTTTTTCTTTTTCTGTTTTCATTTTTTTGTACTTATATTTTTGTTTTTGTTTTATTTTTAATTCATATTCAATTTTTATTTTTATTTCTGACACCTTCATAAAAGTTTGTGTGATTGTGAACTTATCTTAACAGGCATAACTTTATTTCAAGACCTGAAGATCGGGAGTCCTTCAAACTGCTCTCGTGAAACAAAATCAATTTTGTAGTCAAAATGAAATAAATTATCATTTATATTCATATATACATATATAAATATATATATATATATATATATATATATATATATATATATATATATGTGTGTGTGTGTGTGTGGGTGGGTGGGTGTGAGTGTGTGTGTATGTTTATGAAATGTTTAGCATATGTAATATTTAGGAAGCATGGCAGCATAAAAGTTCAAATAATAAAAGAGACACATTTTTAAATCAAACAGATATTTCGGTGGATTTAAAGAAATAAATAAAACTGAGACTACACCCTATAAATCAACGCAAAGTAATGGTGTTCTAACGATAACAACACTTTACTTTGAAATCATTTCACCACGACTACTGCGATTCAATTTAATCCTTTTTCACCAAACAGAAATGAACAAAAAAACAATGATTCGAAGGAAAAATGCATTTTCCCAAAAGTGTTTTACTTGTTGCAGTCATGAATAGATCGTGAAACAGGTGGCGTCGTCTCATCGACTAGAATGAAGTCTACTCCATGAAAGAAAGTAAACATCGTACAGATATGTAGAACACTTGTATGTAAGAGTCAATATGCAGATGTATACCTATTCATGCATTCGAGTGTTCAAAATATACGTATATAATCAATAAATCTAAATGCACTGATACGCATTAAAAAAAGGAATATACATACACAGACACATATATATATATACATATATACATATATATATATATACATATATACATATATATATATATATACATATATATATATATAGATAGATAGATAAATATACATATATGTATACATATAAATATATATATATATATATATTTATATATATACATATATATATATATACATATATATATACATATGTGAGCTAGAAACACTTTTATGTACGTATGAAATAAATTAAAATATATATATATATTGACGAAAAATACGTCCTATGAAGTTAAGGGCGACTAATAATGATTTTTTTTGCATCTTAATCACTTAGAAAAGTGAGACAATCAAAATAATAGTAAGCAAAATAACAACGAACGCTGCAATCACCAATACAAATAATTACATAAAAATACATGCAATGTTTAGGGTTATACAAAATCGTACATATTTCTATACAGGGCGTCTTGTTCCAGTTGTAGAACGCTGGACTATAGACATAAATATCGAAGGTTCGATCTCTGTGTAAGTTTGCCATGCTGATGACGGTGGTAGCCAGAAACACGTGTCCATGGATTACTTTTATGTACGTATAAATCACTTAGGAAAGTTAGACTATCGAAATACTAGTAAGTAACATAACAACGAACGCTGCTATCACCAATAAAAATAATTACATAAACACACACACACACACACATATATATATATATATATATATATATATATATATATATATATATATATATATATATATTATTATTATTATTATTAACCGGTGAAATTTGGGATAACCAAAGCAATAAATGACGAACACGGACACGAGTCAAATTAAAAGTCAATAAAGATTTTTATAAACAAATAGAAGAAGATGACACCACGAGAAAGAGTTAGGGAGACAGACGTGTATTTTGGAGATTGGGTGCAGATGTATGCAACATGAGATTTCAGTCAAAATATATATATATGTTTGTATGAGAAAGATACTAGCAAGAGATAGGCCAATATTTAGCTGTTTGTCCGAAGTATAATACGGATCAAAAGTCCACGCACATATAATATAACTGATGACACGAAAATCAATAATTTCCTTGAATAGTAATCCTTGGGAATAAGAATAAGATGGATTCAATCCCCGATAGGATTGTCCTTTAAGTTCCTGGAATCGTAATCCTTGGGAATAAGAATGTTCTAGCTTCAACCGGCGATACGATTTTCCTTTAAGTTCCTGGAATCGTAATCCTTGGGAGTAATAATTTTCTGGATTCAACCGGCGATACGATTGTCCTTTTTTCTATTTTATTGACACAACCGTTCCGTCTGCCGTTTTCGCCCTCTCTGACATATTCTTAAATTCACCTCGTGTGTTTTGTTTGTCGCGCCCTTGCGACATTCGCTGTCTGTTCCGTTTCCCGTCGCCCACGTCGTCTGCCCTTCGTAACCTCGCCTCCCTCTTCCCCAGTCAGTCGGCTGCTTGAACTGCACGACAAAATCTCAGAAAGAGAGATAGACTGAGACATAGAGAGAGTAAGGGCTTAATAAAACATTTATTTTTTTTCTCTTTCTTTCCTTAAACCAGGCTTTTCAAAGATTAAAATCTTATCATCAGTTGAAAAAATTATGATTGATAAGTTGAACGGATAGGACTGTCAAAGTTCCAAATTTGAAAGAGTTTTTCTTAAAAATTTAAAAAATTTAAAAAAATTAAAAAATCAAAAAATCTTCAAAAGTTCAAACGGGCATGGTGATTCCGATGCCCGTTTGAACTTTTGAAGATTTTTTGATTTTTTAATTTTTTTAAATTTTTTAAATTTTTAAGAAAAACTCTTTCAAATTTGGAACTTTGACAGTCCTATCCTGTCAACATATCAATCATAATTTTTCCTCTGATGATAAGATTTTAATCTTTGAAAAGCCTGGTTTAAGGAAAGAAAGAGAAGAAAAATAAATGTTTTTATTAACTAAACTGCTCCTTGTTTTTAACAACTAAAGATATCGATTTGCTTCCATTTGCAGGTCTTATTAATTTTCATTGACGTACCATATTTTTGCTCTATCCAGTATATTGAGCTTTTCTTATTTCACAATAGGTCCAACTCTCTAAAAGTTTACCTTTTAGTTATAATTTACATATATATATATATATATATATATATATATATATATATATATATATATATATGTAAGATATACTCGTGAATATGAACGGAATTTCAAACCGACCCTTTATTTAATCCACGAGGTTACTTAAAAATTCTACGTGGATTTGATAACGGTTTCGCTATTTAACACTTGACGAATTCTCGAGTTCAACATAACGATTCTCGAGTTAGACATAGCGCACATTTAGTAATTCGGAAGTCACATCGGTTGAAACGTTGTGAGAATAACATGCTAAATGACACTAAATAGTCAGAATAATCTAAATGATAAGAAAATACATTTTGAAAGCGAAATGTAAAATAATTCAATGTCGAGGTGTTGAGGCAGGTTTTCAACAAAAGTACATGCAATTGTAAACCAAACCCAATTTCCTGAATTCCATTATTTTTCAAGTAACTTTTAAATTAAATTTTCAGCTGAAGTTTTACATTTAAGACATTTTCTAGAATCAAAGTCATTTTAGGGAATTTTAATAACATTGGAATAATGTTGATAATCATTATATCTTGATTTTTATCGGCATAGGGAGACACACATTTGTGCAAAACTTTCCTGTTTGCGAATGTAACACTCCTAGGACGGGTATTTTTTAACTTAAACTCTCTCTCTGTCCCATTCTTCCCTTCTCCACTCTATCTGTGTATTATTCAAGCATATTCATACATAAATATCTGATCTTTAAATAAAATATAAAATATACACCCGTGCACAAATTAATAGATACACAAGTACATATATAAACACACACATATAAATATATATATATATATATATATATGCATATATACAAAATAAAATATCAAAAATGAAAATAAAAAGTAAGATACAAATGTCTATACACGGATATACACATATATACACATATATTCATTTTCAACGACACGTGTGTATTTTATATGAAGATCAGCTATTTATGCTTGAATATGTCTGTAAATTGAGTACATCTTTAAAGTGTTAAATAGAGAAGAAATGAATCCAGGCTAAGTAGGTAATAACACAATAGAAAAAGGAAAGAATAAGAAGGCAGGTAATAAAATGATGAATAGAGTGAAATAGTTAACAAGTAAATAATGTAATCCGATACTAATTCATAAAAAAATAGCTCATCCCTCAATAAGGGAAACTGTTCCGAATCCATCTCACTTCTCTGTCTACTCTTTTCGGAAAAGGTTGCCTCTCTGTGGCGAGTACTACCGAAACATGTATGCAAATATGTAACCAATAATGTGTGTATGAATAAAAATGTATACCTATATATATATATATATATATATATATATATATATATATATATATATATACTCACCTTTTAGACTTATGCTTTATAGGCACTATCTTAGTATAAGACAATGGATGGGGTACGAAGCATGCACATATTAGATCTGAACAACAATATGGATATTTTCAGTATATCTACGTTTTAGAAAGACTGAACAAGATTTATTTAGGGAATTATTTTCACAAGCTGTTATAACTATGAATCTATATATTAAAATTCTAAGATTAATAATTTCTTATTTAGTTACCTAACTGGATGCTTTCTAGCTCACATTTAACCACTAACCTTTCGTAGGATTGCCTCATTTAACAGCTACATGCTATTTTCAACCGATTTGGGTTTTTTTCTGCTAATAAAATGAAAGTAAAGTAAATTAGTATGAATCAGAACGGTACCATTTTGTTGACCGGTTTTGATTATGTTGTCGGCATTCTTGCAGGGGGGGGGTAAGGCAATGGTTGTTAACATCATTAAGTGAAATCGGTATTATAGAATAAACTGGATTCGAACATGGCGCACCTTTTTTTCTGTTGAAGAGCAATATTGAATGTAATTTATCTTCTATATGGCAAATCAATTCATACTTAAAGCAAATATATTTTTTCTCATCTATTGTATGTTGGTAGCACTTAGCTGGACTACTGGATGATGTTGGCAATGGGTACTTCTGTCCCAACCTACCATAATTCCATGTCCATCCATTGATTTCCAATCGTACAGACAGTTTTACTAATATTTTTTTTATTATCGTTTTAATGTTCCTGATACGTATACAATCGTGACGTTTGAGCTTAAATTCTCTGTTATCACAACGATATCTGAAAGCATAACGATGCTGATCATAGATTGAAACCTTTAAATAAGACAATGAACTGCGGAGTCAGTCTTCTTGAAATTGCTTCCGTAGAATTGGCTCGTAAAGTCAAGGCAATCAAGTCGTAAGACAACCGGAGAGGAGGAAAGATAATAAAGAAAAAGGATAGAGTAAGACAAAAAGAGAGTGTGCGTTTATACAAATTGTCGGACAAAACCCGCGAACACCTATTGATTAATCTATTAAATGCATTTTAAAGTGAAGCATCAGGTTCGAGAGTTTCGTAATAAAAGTTACATATTAGAAATTATGATGGCTTTACAGAATGTAAAGAGCAAGATGCGTCTTTTAATTTAGTCGACCATTTTTCGAATAGCAATAATTTGCTTGATACCATTACGTTGCAGAACGAATAAATGACAACGTTGATCCATAGATAATAAATCAACTTTTATTGATTAAGTTTACTTTATTGACAACAAACAACGTGTTTAGGAAAATAGACGAATATATAGTTGCTGGTAAGAAACAGTCTTGTGCTAACCTGTTAAAAGACAAAACCGTATTGGTATACGCAGTTTCTCATTTAGTTGATAGCACGATTAACAGTAACAGGACAGTTTAAATTTGTTGCCTGCAGTAAATACAAGGGGGTAACATAATAGATCTCGGATGGATTGTCTCGGATATTTGTTGGGCTTAGCTTAAGTATCAATTATGTAGCTTCTAGCGAATAGTGCCAATATTCCAACATCTATTTTTTTAAAAGGTGTGACAGTTTATGTTTCCTGAAGTTTCGATTGGATAAAATGAAATGTACGTATTAAGATATTTAATCAATTAAGACTTTACGAGCGGGGCCTGTGTAAATTACAGAAAATGATGTTTTCAATACTAATAATATTGTCGCTAACCTATACATGTTTGAATAAAATATGATGATTTGACTTGTATATTTATTTGAAAAAATTAACAATACATAGAAACAATTTACAAAACTTCTTCATATACAATATTTCTAATGAAGGTAATATTGAAAACTAAAAAAGTAATGCTATATTAAGTTATATACTCGTGCTGGACGTTTAATCTATTAGATATATATATATATATATATATATATATATATATATATATATATATATATATATATATGATATAACTCTGAAAGTGAGAATTCCGAGGCAGGAGCAATGCAATGTTTAAAACCGGAAGGTGGAATAAGAATGAACAAAAATAAATTACAAGAGACGGTAAATCAAAGATCAATTAATATATATTTCAAAATTTAAATATAAAGACAGTTAATTGTAAAAGTTGTGGGCTTACTGTTAAATATTTAAAGGTCTACCATTCCGGACCTTTAAATATTTAACAGTAAGCCTACCAGTTGTACAGTTTACTGTCTGTATGTTTTAATTTTGAAATATACATCAATTGATCTGAGATTTACCGTCTCTTGTCATTAAAAAAAAAATCTTATTCCACCTTCTGGTTTAAAACATTGCATTGCTCCTGTCATGAAATTCTCACTTTCATATTTTTCTAGTTTACTAGGAATGCTTCAAGCAAACTACTATTCCTTTTATATATATATATATATATATATATATATATATATATATATATATATATATATATATATATATATATATATATGTATATATATATATATATATATATATATGTGAACTAGTGGCTGATAGTAATTAAATTATAAAGTTAGAAATATAGGTGAAAATCATTTTACTTATAATTCCCGTTTTTACTATTCCAATATACACGGCAAGGTATAACTACTATAATATACATTCGCAAAGTTCATATATTGACCATACAACCCATTCTATCCGTATTCTCATTTATCATAACACATTTCGGTCAATTTCGCACATTAATACTAATAAATCATATTGCGATGATATATCTTCCAACAATAGCAATGAAGGTAATACGCATGAAATGTATCATCTTAATAGTTTGCATAGAATTCAGATTCTTGAATCAGATCTAGACACACAAAATTGAATAATGTTTTCACAACCAATGGCGGGAGGTTCTTAATGTGTTCATATCGTCATGCAGTCCGATGGTTACTTCATCTTACTATGAATATGACTCAAAACAAATGGATGTATGATAAACACTGGGTTTGAAAGTCGTTCAAAAGTATCCAGCGACTAGATTACAAATGGCACAAGTTTAAATATCGTTATTCACATTTAGATTGATCAAATTAATGGACGAAAGCGCCTATCTTCCATGATTTTGATAATTCCCACATTACTTAACTTTCACCAATATGGAAAACGAAAACATTCCCAGTACGAATGATTTGCTCAGCTGGTATCTTTAAATAAATGTGTTTAAATAATATCACTTCTTAAGTACACGTGTTTTGTATCTCTCTCTATCCCCCTCTCTTTCACCCTCCCTCCCTCTCTCTCTCTCTCTCTCTCTCTCTCTCTATATATATATATATATATATATATATATATATATATATATATATATAACTTCTTTGTAAAATGGTAGGAAAAATCCCAGCAGAGTGCTCGATTAATTAAGAATTAAAGTTAAAAATTAAGAGCATAATATTTATTTATTCTGGTACAGAAAAATTAGTACAACATTCGTACCGTCGGTTTCAAGCATGGAAGGTCTTACCCATCTGGCTCTCTTCAGCTTCTGTTGTCATCTCTAGATGACAACAGAAGCTGAAGAGAGCCGGATGAGTAAGACCATCCGTGCTTGAAACCGACGGTACGAATGTTGTACTACTTTTTCTGTACCAGAATAAATATATATATATATATATATATATATATATATATATATATATATATATATATATACATATATATATATATATAAATCTAATTATTTTTCCTATTTATTGACAATGGCCGATGGGTTGAATGCAAGGCTGCGGAGTCAAGAAAGACTTTGCAACTGGTTTCGATTCTTTCTACTAACAGTAATTATCACGTCCTTAAACAAGGATTGGGCATCTAATAAATTTATGGTAAGCTGTTAATCCATGCGTCATGTTATGGTATAGCCTCTACTGTTGAACACGATATGACGAAACTTACTGTATATATCCTCCGATTCGACATCATACTCATGTTAATTGATGGTGGTCTCACAGTTTAATACCAGTCTGCAGAGTTCAATGTGACTCCCAAGTATTTATCTTTAGAAAACTGACTTAACCTTCTTATGAGAAGAAATGTCTTACTTTGAAAAGTCTACATTTAAAAGGACACTTATAGATGGATCTTTTACTTTGTCGAACTTTAAGAAAATATGAGAATATACTTGTAAACTATCTAATAATATCTTCTTTTAATTTCTGATCTGATTTAACTATCTCCCTCTTTCCTCTCTCTCTTTCCTCTCTCTCTTTCTCTCTCTCCCTCTTTCTCCTTCTCTCTCTCTCTCTATCTATCTCTCTCTCTCTCTCTCTCTCTCTCTCTCTCTCTATATATATATATATATATATATATATATATATATATATATATATATACAACAAAATATAGTAACACGAAATTACATAATAATCGATGCAATACTTTATTTGAACCTTGTGGCATTGTTAAGCATCCAAGTGAGATGATTATTTTTTTTTAATGAGTAAAGAGAAATTCACAATCGACAATTCAAATATATATCGAGATTAAGAGTGACAACATAGCTAATAACTATTTAAAGAGTGGGGGACATTTGAAGCATTTTTAATCTATACTTTTAGAGGGGGGATTCCATGATTTATAACGGAAAGCAATATAGATCAGGAAGAAAGTGCCATATATAGAGAGACAGAGGGGGAAATTGTAAAGAGGCGGGGATGGTATTTAATGTCTCTCAAGGCACCAGGTCAGCGTGTCTAGATATCGCACAACCCCAAAACCTCTGAAACCTGGGAATCAACGTCCACTGTTTGTCGACCAAACAAACATCTTGGGGAAGGGAGAGACATAAGAAAAGGACATATTTGAAAAACGACAACAGACACATGATATCAGAGACCATGTCACATATACACACATAAACAGGCATGTATACACACGCACACACAAATATACATACACACATATATATACATATATATATATATATATGTACATATATGCAGAAACACACACACACATATATATATATATATATATATATATATATATATATATATATATATATATATATATATATATATGGGAAGAGAAGAATGAAGGTAATCCGACGTGATGGGAAAATGAAAAAAGATAAAAACAAAAAATGGATGTTTTTTATGTGTATACGATAATATAGAGTGATAATATAGGAGTGAAAAATGAATGATTCATTTTTCACTCTACACCAAGTGCGGACGTCCATCCAGTAGTGGCCATTATTTTCTTTCCTTTTCCCCAATATGTCAACCCTACATGTGTTTGTACTTGCATGACATTTTTCTCTATATTATCATCCTGATGAAGTCTTATAAATAAAGACGAAACGTTGATGTACACATAAAAAACATCCATTTTTTGGTTTTTCCTTTTTCATTTTCCCATATATATATATATATATATATATACATATATATATATATAAATATATATATGTATGTGTGTGTGTGTGTGCAGTCTACACCAATCTAACCATAAAACAATTTAATTCACCTAAAAAATAAATTACGTGTTTAATGAAGAAAACAATCGTAAAACCATATTAAACCTCCGATTTTGCAGAAATAAATTTAAAAAAATTAAAAGTTATTAAATCTGGATTTTAAATTAAGACGATATAAATGAATAAATTTTAAAATATAAACATTCAAAAAGAAAGAAATGCCCTACTGAACGAGGAAAGAAGAAATGTGAATCTATATTTGCCAAAAAGCAACAACAAAAACAAGAGTAATTAGATTTAAAAACATAAAGAACAGGGAATTTAGATAAAACAATTAATGCGTATCTTTATGGAAATAAAAGGCAAACAAAAGATATATTCAAATTAACTCTCGTGTCACGTACATCTAAAGTCAGTCATATTTTATTGTGTTCTAAGCTAGTTCTAAGCTGGTCAATTACTTTTATATCTATTATATGCACTAAGAAAATTAGGAAAAATATAATGAATCATTTTAATATATATTATTAAGTAATTATGATGACATCAATTCATATGATGATATAATAATTACAATTTTATGAAAAAAACATATGAGACCGACAAAAACAAGACTAACATTATGATGATGTATGAATCAAGTAAAGAAACATTAAATGAAGAAAATAGTAATATTTATGATTACATGTATTAATAAGGATGGCTGCTATAAATATCATCATAATAAACTTACAATTTAAAAGAAATGGAAAAAAACCATGACTAAGATGCTTCATTTGAATAATACCTTCATAAACACTCTCAAATAAATTAATATTCTGCGCAAATCATTTATATTATTATACTCCACTTTCCGTAGATAGATGTAAGAATTGTCTTCATATTAATAGTTGTAATATTAATTACAACGATTTAATGAAAAAGTTTAGCATTCAAAATGATTAATTTGAAATTCGAAGGATAACTTCGTGTTTTTTCTTGTTTTGTTGACGATAAGAACAGCGATAACAACGGCGATGATGCTGCGACTGCTGCTGGTCATGATTATGATGATGAAGATACGCGTTCTATTTGTCATGAGAAACAATAAAGAAACAAGCGACTCTCTTATCGTTTTTTCTAAATTATTAAAAAAATAAATAAAATAGAGTCATATTTTAAGGAAATCGTCATTAAATTTTGTTTAATATGTTTGTATTTAATAATGAATGCGAAAAAAACAATGTAACAATTTAACTTACTTACGAATATTTAATTGTTTTATTTTACAAAGTGACATTCCACATTTGGCGATTATCACGAATACCCAATAGACCGACGAGGTTCGTAAAAAATAGTAAACCCATAACTGTTACCAAATACAATAAAATTAACTTTTCTACCAACCTGCGTTATTTTTTTCTTTTTTTTTATTACTATAAAACGTTTTTTTTTTAATTAAAACGGTCGGTCAGATATATTGAAAACAAAAGCCGTCTATGATGCCTGATGGTTTTTATTAGTATTTTTCCCTTCAATAAGGTAGAAAATTACATTTTAAGGCGTTTTGAACAGTTATTTGCTAACTAGTTGTGTTTCATGACCCTAAAAGACGAATCCCAAAAGTTATCCGCCTACCCCATTTATAAAATGAGTCTGTAACGCGATCTGATTCAGACGAATTATTTTTTTAATAATCCTTCTTGTGTAAAAATCAAACAAAATAATGAATATCAAAATAATGAATATCAGAATATCAGAATAACGACCACTTTCAATTATTCGGCGTTTTGACTTGTATTAATCTCAAATACGGCTTTTCCGTCTGTTTACTTTATATTCTTTTCACCCTCCAATTTTCGTTCATTGTTTTTTTTATGCCACCTGAAAATGATACGACGATGAAGTAAGAGGGCTTGTGAGTGTTATTGAACGTTTTTTTTCATTGTAACAAGAAAAATATTTTTTTAAAATCTAAAAAATAAAAAGGTAAAATTCAAGCAGAAATTTGATGGTTAAGAATGCTTTATGAAAACTATACACTTATATATATATATATATATATATATATATATATATATATATATATATATATATATATAATATATATGTATATATATATGTATAAAAATATATATATGTATATAAATATATATATGTATATATGTATATAAATATATATATATAAATATATATATATATATATGTATATAAATATATATATATGTATATAAATATATATGTATATAGATATATATATATATGTATATATATACATATATATATATATATATATATATATATATATATATATATATATATATATGTATATAAATATATATATAGATATATATGTATGGGAAAATGAAAAAGGAAAACCAAAAAAATGGATGTTTTTTATGTGTACATCAACGTTTCGTCTTTATTAATAAGTCTTCATCAGGATGATAAAATAGAGAAAAAATGTCATGCAAGCACAGATACATGTAGGGTAGACATATTGGGAAAAATAGAAAGAAATGATGTATATGTATATATATATATATATATATATATATATATATATATATATATATATATTTTAATGCAACCTTCATTCTTATATAATTTTATTTCTAGCTACAATATCGCAGTTTGGTTCGTAGGTGTAGTGTTTACATAGTATTTTATTATTATTATTATTATTATTATTATTATTATTATTATTATTATTATTATTACTAGTATTACTATTGTTATAAAGAATTTTATTTGATATGCAAATTACCATATCACACGATAGTCTTAAGGGTAGTATATTATTATTATTATTATTATTATTATTTTATTATTATTTATTTATATATATATAAGTAACATTTTAAGCTGAATTATTTCGACACTTGATTATTGGGAAAATGGTAGTTTTATCTGTACCATTTGAGAGCCATGCATATAACTGTCCTATTTTTAAATCTCCGAAACAGTTACATGGTAAACAGCTGATGATCTCCGTGTTAATATTAGATGCTTACGTTAAAATCTCCTACTTTTGTTTCACTGTTAGATACTTAATCCCCCTTGTTATTTTATTTACTTACTATTATATATTATTTATTTAGGAATTTTCCAACAAATGTAAAGTCTACACTATTTTGGATTTAGTTAGTTTCTCTGGGAATTTAAACTGCATTTTCCTTTTTTTTGTCTTTTTGTTTAAAATAACTCAAAGCTTCTTTAGACTATATATATATATATATATATATGTATATATATATATATATATATATATATATATATATATATATATATATATATATATATATATGTATATATATATATATATATATATATATATAAAGAGAGAGAGAGAAAAAGAGAGCGAGAGAGAGAGAGAAAGGGACAGAAATAAAAGAAGATGATACACAATTGTAAAAATACAAAATTTATTAGAACATCAAAACTGTGAAGCTCCTTGCTCTGAACTTTTGATGTTGTAATACATATTGTATCTTGACAATTTTGTATGCTCATTTTTCATCTCTAGAATTGATTGCTCTATTCAATATATTTAACTTCATATACTCACGATAGATTATTATTTAATGATAATTCAATTATCTTTAATTTAATTCAACATTTAAATATATATAATATACATATATATATATGCGTGACTTAGTACTGCATGTGTTTGTGCGTACAGCTGTGCATCAACTATTGATTTGCGAGTGCCGCTGCACATTAATTTACATACGATTGTCTGTATACATTTGTGGTTTAACCTATACGCTTGAATGTGTGTTTGAATGTGTCACTTTAGATGTGTGTCTATATAATTAAGACACATTTCTAATAGCTTTTCTTAACTGGCACTGTGAGAGCCGGCCTTATTACTGTGCTATTAATTTTTGATAAGAGATTGCACACCACGGGTACACGGAAATGGATTATACATTGGCAGTTGAAATTTAAAGGCGATTCATCCAAACGCGTCTTTATTATTTGCATTCGAAAAGGAAATGAGAGAAAACGGACACTTCTCATGTCCTTTATTCCCCAAGTATAAACATCGTCTCCTTCAACTGTCGATAAACAATTATTTATTTTCCAGTAAGCAATTAATCGCGTTATTCGTGCAGCAGCAAGCCCATTAATACCCATACATTTGAGTAGATGCGAAAACTCACTAATGCTCTCATCCGACAAAAGTATATCCCGTGATGTTTGTCTATTCCTAAGTTAATCAATAGGTTACGGTTGTATTGTGTGTAAATACGAGTTCCCGTCGAAATATACAATAATTATATAAAGGTTTAACCAGGGTTTTTTTTACCCCGCCTAATAAACCGGTATCGTCCGGGTCTTCGGGTCTGGATTTACGCCGATCTATCGGTTGTCCGTCCTGTGCAATTCTAGGAGGTACACCCTCCTAGGCGTTGCCTTCTCACCCTTTGTGAGGGGGTTAGTTTATTGCTAATCGCCTGAGGCGCCCCTAGCGGGGAATGCCGACGCGGCTGCCCAGGTAATCTTAAAACGACCAGAATGCTCAAATTCTTGACCTAGTGTCACATCTTACCTTGTGGGAGGAAGATAAATAGAACCAGTTCGCGTCGAACTAGAATACCTCAATATCATTAGGCTCGGCCAGTACTTAGATAAATGAGCCTATCCGTTACGTGTTGTAGTAGACGTGTAAAATCATTCTCAAATATCTTTTTGTAAAATATCAATTAAGCGGTCCTAGGGCTAGCTCTGAATGAAATTGTCAGTAGCATTTCGTGACTTATTTTACATTTTTTGAGAACTTTTGCTCGCAATGAACAATGCATATCGCCCATGGAAACTTAAAAAAGCTACTATTATAGAGGCCAGCTTTATAGAGGGAAACATAGATGCGGGGTTAGACAGCATTATGTTATTTCACATTAGATTTAATTTTCTGAATATAAGTACGGTTGGGGAAACAGTGATCAGAAAGTGAATTCAAAACGCAAGCGTTTAAAAAAATGAAGCCATAAGTGTAGAACATGTTTTGGTATCAAGGAAAGTTTGCAGTAAAGATGAAGCGACTTTGTTACAAGTAAGGTTGGTCGGGGGTAATTTTGTTGAGGTAGTACAAGTTAAGTATTTCATCGGATCACATATCGTGGAATCTTTGTAAAACAAGCCCAGGGATGCAACACTCTAGATTGGTAGACTGTTGTTTAGCGATTTCTTCACAAACTATAAAAATGCGGAATAACAAAAGTCTTTCCGAATGTTTACCACATTTAAGTATATTATATTAATAAGTACAGCTATCTCATTTGGAGACATTTTCTTTTACGACGAGAGGGGTTAATAATAAGATGTATTTTAATCTTCATCACTATGTGATTGGAAATTCAAAAACGAGAATTATCTTATTGGCGGAACTTTCAAAGAGCACGGACGTCTCTTCCTTGAACTTGATCTGAGCGTTATTTTAAAACACTTATGGCTTTATCTGCTTACTTATACTAATTGAGTCTACTGCTCACATAACCAAATGGATGTTGTTTCTTTTTCTCTGACATATGAAAGTTTACAAATACCTTTACATTTTCCACGTATTCGCACATTTTTATTTCGCCTGTATGTTATATCTATTGTTATAGGCATTTGTAATTCTCACGTAGGATTCGTTTCTCCGAGTAACGTGTTTGTGTAGCTCCAGGTATCACATGTCTTTAACCGTTCTTTTATATGAACTGTCCAGTAACGGCCAATAAACACGATGTTATGCAGCATTATTGGACGCGGACGTGTAAAATATTATTACACTCGGTATTTTACACATAAGGTTAGATTAAGCAGAGAAAGTTGAATATTCCATAAGAAGTCTACGGATTAGAATTAGAGAGCTACGAGTCAGGATATGATCGCAGGAAGTTCGGTTATATATGTAGAGTTGGTCATTCAGTTAAAAGTTAAAATATTAAAATTAGGTTGACATGCCAAGATATGACCTCATGGATAGAAAGGCTCAATTGACACGTAAAGATCAAGAGAGAAAAGAGAAACTTATTTCTCAATTAGGAGATGGGCGGATTCGGTTCAGATTCCTTTGTTGAAGCTGTTTGTCTCAGGGAGCGGACATGGAGTAGTTTATGCATAAATAATCGAAGTGAATGACGTCATTGAGAAAATATGTTGTTTGCAGTTTATTTTTATTATACTATTACAGCTACAATGAAAAAGGAAGACGTAGACCCTACGGCTGCTACATACTCACTATGACTACACTTGCAACTATATATTACTAGAAAAGCTGTAGACTACATACAACCTCTGAACGAGTCACGACTGAGCCTATGCTGGGTCAGGAAAAGTGTCTATCCAACGTTATAACAGTTTTATTCGTTTCACGTAACGTTAGATTTATATGCTAGCTTATAGTTTCTTTTTGTCCGTCCTAAATACTGTGTATGCTGTATATTTAAATAACATTAAACTACAGACGCTACAATCTGTGCTTCCTTTTTCGTAAGACATTCACAGCCAGAACTATTCTTCTACTACAACGATGATATACATTTATTTCTGTCTCCATATGCCTAGGGTTGGTCGAAATTCCTACAGTCACGGGTTATTTAAACAGGCTTTCGCGGGACTGCTTCCTTGCTGATTACAACTTGTTCGCCTAGAAATCCAAGGTCAACAAAATATCGTCATTATTGTTTGTAATCTCATAGTATTCAATCATATTTCGACTGACAATCATTTCTTCTTAGGTATTCCTTATTTTCGCGTGGTCCTTTAGCTTAATATGTAGTCATCTAAACATAAACAACGAACAATGATTGCCGTGCCCGTAGAGTGTAGTACATCCCCAACTCGTATGCAGCTAAAATGATGAAGTCAATCTCATGTATTACATCATACATTGATATTGATATCGGCCGACTTGATATTTTCCTCGCTGCATGACGTTTCTGATGCGTTATGAGAGGAAATGCGGTTGTGATTGCGGAATCCTTTACTCGGTATAAACATTCTAGATGGTTTTTTTCTCTCCTGACAAAAAGAGGGACTCGGTCAATCAATTATACGTCGAATTGAAGATCCACATATCGACTGACGTCACTCCCAGAAATCTGATGTTCGTCTTCCCAAATCATTCAGGTGTAAGCGACTGGGACGGTTATAAAATTATATGTGGATAAATGTCTCAATCGAATGATTTGATTATTGATAGGCTCCATCAGCTCGTTTTCCCTTGGCGATCTAAGAATGTTATCAAATACTTTTTTCTCAGAACATAGGACAATATAAAGAGGTGTCCCTCAAATAACTGCAAATTAATGACGTCTGACGCTGAACGTGACCACTGCAGATAATTCCCTGGTGTATTTACTATATTTTATTTATTATATAGAGATTGCTATTCTAGTTTCCGTAATTTAAGAGGTATTCTTTACCTGGTTATAATAATTGTCTAACTTCTTATGTATTAAAGTAATAATGCATAACGTTTAGAATCTCTCTCTCTCTCTCTCTCTCTCTCTCTCTCTCTCTCTGTAATCTATTACACTTTTTATTTCTTGTGTATGGCTACTGTTTGTGATTTCCAATTTCAATATTTCTTGCTATAATTTTTTTTTAATCTTTAGTTCTTTTCTGTTGGAGCGTTCAGATTTGCATGACACCCATGATTTCATATAAATAGAGAGTTTGAATAAGCTACTAAACAATTTTTATCCTCATTCTGTACTATATTATATAATTTCTTTATATCACATATCGAGCATAAATCTTTCATAAGAGGTTTTACTTAAACGCTATAGATCATATCTTTATTCTCATGTTCTTTTTCTCTCTCTCTCTCTCTCTCTCTCTCTCTCTATATATATATATATATATATATATATATATATATATATATATATATATAAGAAAAGCTAGATTATATAAATTTCCGTAAAAAGGCAAAATCAATTCCTACGTATGATTTTAGTACCTTATATACTAAAATACCACATAATGAACTAATTACAGAATTAGGTACCATTATAGATTTAGCTTTTGCCGGAGGTAAAGGTAAATACATAGATTTTTCAAAATCCAAAGCCTGTTGGTGTAAGACTAACAACACTAAAACTAGTACTTCAAAAATGGCCTTAAAATACTTATAAGTCACCTGATTAAAGAAAGTTATTTTAAAATAAGAAATAAAACACTAATACAAACATTAGGTATTCCTATGAGTTTGGACCCTGCCCCCTTTTGGGCAAATCTCTATTTACATAGATATGAATACATATATATGTCCTAATTAATTAAAAAAATGATATATCTAGAACGTATAATTACCACGGCTCCAGGAGGTTTAATGATGACCTTGTCTGTATAAATGATAGAGAGGAGTTTGAAAATACAAAACATTTAATATATCCTAGGGAGTTAAAATTAAATTGTGAACATACAGGAATGCATGCTACCTTTCTAGATTTAGATATAAAAATTGAGGATGGTTGATTTATTTATAAAATGTTTGACAAAAGAAATTATTTTCCTTTCATATCGTTCGTATGCCGCATAAAAGTAGTATCTGTCTTATGTATATATTTTATGGGAGTATAATGTCCGAATTTCTAAGAATAGCCCGCGTTACTTTAAGATTAATGGATTTTATACCTCCAGTCACTTCATTAGTAATAATAATGCTTAAACAAGGTGGAGATCAAAATAAAATATTTAGACAATTAAATAAGGCAATAACACGTTATCCTGACGCTTTTAAATTATATGAAATAAATAAAAAGAAATTGATTAAAGAAATCCAAGACTCTACTATAAAAATGTATAACATATGTAAATAGTCCATGATGAAATAAATAAATAAATAAATGTATATATATGTATATATGAACTATTTTTATGAATATATATTTTTAATTTTAAAACATTTTTAGATAAAGAATATAACCAAGAGGAAAAAAGGGGGGTTATTATAATGGAATCATCTAACTATATAAAATAGTTGTTCTGTAAAATAGTAAATTCAATTTGAAAGGAAAAACACAGGTAAGGAGAAACTATATCTAATAACTTAAAAAACACATCTAGAGGCAAAACTAAATCAAATATTCGTAAACTTTTTAATTAAAAAATAATTATTAAATAGGGAGGTGGTGTCTGATCAACACTGGTGGGATGCCATGATAAAGAAATACTGTGTTGTTTTTAAAATTCCGAAACAGTTTTCATGGTAAACAACTGACGATCCCTAATATAAAAAAAATATATATAAAAATATATTTATATTACAGTAAATTCTTGGAAGTTAACTAATATAGTGATTGCAGTAGATTGATTGACTTACTAGACAAAAATCTTTCAACGATTTTTTTTTCTCAGTTTTGCAGGTTAAACAAACTTCCGAGACTATATATATATATATATATATATATATATATATATATATATATATATATATATATATATATGGGGTAAGGTGCACGATTAGTAATTGAAAATGAAATTCCGTGGTAGACAAAATATGTGCAAAAGACAAACGGAAAACAGGTTAAAATGAAGGAGAAAAAAACACAAGAAGTTTGACCGGTATCGTTCGTATTACCGAATGTCTTCAGAAAAAGTGAAGATTTGGAAACAATCATATTTTGAAGCCACACACATGGGAGAAGGAAAATAGGATCCGATTGGACCATATGAGAAGAATTTAGCGACAGGGAAATATGATTTGACATATAGGGAATATATTCTTCTTTATTTGTTTTTTCTTATTATTTTTTTAATTTCATTTATTTTCTTTCTCTATTTCCTTTTCGCACCTACCGAGCTTGTATAAGGGAGGTGGTAGGCGGTAGACGGAGGGGGTGGAGGCGATAAGAGGGAAGAATCCAGAGAAATTAGCCAGAATAAGCACATATAAAGTGGAAGATATATGTATATGTATATATATATATATATATATATATATATATATATATATATATATATATATATATATATATATATGCATACAATTATGTATTCAAATATATATAAGTATAAATAAACCCAAGCCAACCTAACAACACAGAGGAGCAGGCATGAAATTGATACACCGAACATAAGCCCATAAAATACATCGGCAAATATCAAAGATAGGTTTGCTTATTCCTCTTATTGTAAGTTTTATAAAGAAATAAAAATCTTAAATTGACAGTCTAACACACTCTACTTTACAATCAAAACAATATAAATGATATCATATTATAAGAAAGTTGGATAGGCAAGCCTATATTTCTCTATGACGTTTTTTTAACTATATGATAATATGAAATATGTGTAAGAAAAATCCTTAGTTTTTGTGCAGGGTTAAGTTTGAAAGAAATGCAATGAAAATTATATAATTAGCTGTATAACTTGCTATTATCTGAACAATTTAAACAAAACTATTTAATAAGGATCATATTTTCGTTCTCTAATGTGCGTGCCTTCAAATTAAATTGTTTCCAAATCTTCATTTTTTCAGAAGCCGTTCGTTAATACGAACGAAACCGGTCACATCTCTCGTTTTTGTTTTTCTCTTGCATTTTAACCTTTTTCAGTTTGTCTTTTTCACACCCCCCCCCCACACACACACATCTCTATATATATATATTGTTGTGTAGTTGTTCCACAGAAAATAATAAATCAAGGAAGTCAAGTCGAGGGTTGGTTTAACAAGTGTATTAACAAAGTAAGAAAGTGACTAGCTCTTGGCTAGACAGTTACAAGACTGTGCTTTGTCTTCAGTGTCTCTGGTGACTCGCACTATTTATAGTGACAACCGGTGTAGTTTCTCCTGTGTAAGAACGGCCGGTGTAACATATATATATATATATATATATATATATATATATATATATATATATATATATCAGAGGTAATGCAGTAAAAAATTGCGTAACTCAGAGTTCACTAGAAATATCATTCGAAAAATACTAAAAGGAGATATCCGTTGCCTCTCAAAACATAAACGAGACCAATTAACTATTACATATGATAACTGTATCCTCGATTCAACGCTTGAGGATTGTTTCGTATTCAATGTATTACTGTTGAATTATGTTTACGTAGATAAAAAGAAACAAGATGTGTAAAAGACACATTTTATCCGAACAGAAAATTGAATAAACAAAGTATATATAGAAAAGTCGTACAAGAGGTTGGCCGATTTTGTTAAGATGCACGAATGACTATTATTGTAACGCCCGTACATCTGCATGAAACCAGTACATCTGTTGTGTGTGTTGTATCCTCTGGTGTTTAATTTGTTAATTCCTTTTCTATGTTTTGAATTTGGTTCGTATATAGTTGCATGCTAGAACTACATAATTGAAGAATAAAGAAATACATTAAACTCAATGATGCTAAATATAATGTAAATATATTTATTTCGTTGAGAGTAAACGTTATGATGGCATGGCCTAAAAGCAAAAGAAAAGAAAGCTAATTCATAGACGGGCAAAATAAACAATGCCTAATATAAACTTTACCTGTTACCCAGTAAAATATGGCAGTGAACTTCTAATACAAGGTTGATACATCGAAACTAAGAAAAGAAGAAAAAAACAGTAGACGTAGACGCCTGTTATACGTTAATGTTAAACTGGAATTAATATAATTATTTTTAAGTAGGTAAGTCATCACACGATATTATTTATGAAAAATATATCTGTTTATGATATCACATAAATAGGCCAATAGATAAAACTGAATTATTTGTGTTTAATAACAAAAATCACGTAATTGTTCATATACCAATGGGTTTTAGAAAAAATCTTCAGAAAAAATTCTAGAAACTTAGAAGAACGCTTTCAATCAGATATTAAAAAAAAGACAATGCCAGACTATTCGGTCTGTAAAGGTTGTGAAAAGTAATATTTACACCTATAATAAACATTTCCAAGAATGTACACAGTGGTAAAATGGCTCGTAGAATATGTTTAGCATAGATGCATATATATATATATATATATATATATATATATATATATATATATATATATATATATATATATATATGAATCGGTTTTTGGCTATCACCAATATAAAACATTGCATTGCTACATAAAATACATATAAACCACAGGTGATAAAAATCATACATCAAACCGGGCAAGGCCTAATAGTCCGGAGGTAAAACTCGAGAATATAGATTCGATCTTTATGTAGCCATGCTGATGACTACTGATAGTCAGAAACACATGTAGCGTGGGATTACTTGTATGTACTTATAAAATTAATTAAATCATATATAAACAAAAAATACGTCTTACAAATTAAAGAGCGAGCGGAAATGCAGTCTTCCGCATTACTTTTTATCACTTCAGATGTGAAATACAAATCTAACAGCCATTACAAATAAAATAAATGACAGCACTGCATAGAATACACCCCCACACACACACACACACATATATATATATATATATATATATATATATATATGCTAGCAGAATTACCCGGTGTGGCCCAGGTTAGAATGTGGGATAGCATCACATACAAGATCATGGAAGGGAGAGTTTATTTTAACAGCAACCTTGATACTGTAAGCTAGATATCGTACTCACCAAGCTATGCACATATATATATATATAGAGAGAGAGAGAGAGAGAAGAGAGAGAGAGATATGTTAAACGATGTCAATCTATTTCACTATTGTTTAACATCGTAATATAAAGTAAATGAGAAAATTACATTAGCTCTTGTGATTTTATCAATTGTTGTTGAAAATAAAAAGTACACACTTATTTCCTCCGATATTTTTGATATTTTATTTATTTATTTATTTACTTATTTATGTCATAACTGAATTTAACAAACTAAAATAACCAAATTAAGTAGTTAAAATATATAAAATTAGAATTTTAAAATTGTAAATGGCTGCAATACGTAAACAAATGACATAAAATTCCAATTTCATACACTTGTAAACATTTACTTTGCTGATGTCGAATTCTACATAATATGATTCAACTGCCAATTTCTTAATGGAAATCGCTCTAGATAAGGCATGAAGCCACTTAATGTTAGGATCTAACAAGAACAAATATGGTTATCACAAATACACGAGATGCCTATTGACCGTAGTCTTGAAAAGACCCATGTAATTAGTAGGAGGAAAAACTTCAGCATGTAGAGAGTTCCACTAGTCTGCGGTGTTTGGAAAGAAGCCACTGAACTAGGAAGGTGTATTACAATGAGGTATCAAAACAGCGAATTGATGGAGACCACTAGACAAACGAGTAAAACGCGCTGGAACTAAAGAAGCATGGAATAGATCACATACTTATGAATAACACATGCCATTATAGTATTTATAGAAAAGACTGAGACTAGCAACATCAAGTTTGTGAGAGAGGTTATGCAGATAAGGAGAAAGAGTAGGGTCAATTAAATGTAAAATGTATATGTGATTATATCTGAACATGACAAGTTTGCTCGGGTGTTCTGTTGAGTTGGAAGGCTGAGAGCAAACTCGAATTTTTTCTTCGAATAATACTGATGGAGAACCGTTCGAAATGTCGTCTCGCGATGGTCATCTGTGTGGTGTGATATGCATAGGCCCATGCGGTTTAAGGCGTTCCGAGTGATTGGACAAATTGCTTTACTCGTCTCTAGGGCGATGTATTAGAGAGTTCGTTGCGGAATCATAAATTGATGACGACAAACGTTTCCACGTAATGTGCACCACATATAACGATTTGTCACGTGAAAAAAAAGCCGCCAGGCCGTTGTGTAGTTTTTCATCTATCTGTCGAGGTCGACCAGTTCAGTTATCAGAGAAATTCGGCATTAGCTTTTGAGCGCTGTTTCTAGATGATCAGTCGGTACTCTTCCTAAATGACAGAGTGCGGAGTCACTCCTCTTATACCAAGTTACCAAAACGGCAAACGAGTTTGGTTTGTCTATTGAACATTAATATTAAAAGATCATATCACAAACTGGGGAAATAGGATTGTATAACACGACTGACAGATAGTAAAGAAATGAGTAAATATCCTATATATAGTGAATCCATTAAAATCGATGTGTATATCGAAAAATGGATTGTTTCTATATATCTCAATTAAAACATCAGAGATTATAATAGAATAAAATATGCTTCTTTAAGTTATATTATAATTGTCTTCTAGCAGAGGTTATAGAAAAAATACCTAGTTCTCTCAACACAGCAAAACTTACACCCTTCAAAAGGCACATATGACAATACATTAATTATTTCGACTAAATATAGTGACCCATTATAATATACAACAAAGTAAGACATTGCCCTCATTTTTTAATGCAATTAATATTTTATATATATAATCAATGTTTAATTGTTCTTTAGAATTATCCAGCCTACACTTATTTGTTAGAATAAGGTTCAAATTTAATTTCAGAATAGGAAAAATAAACATAGAATTTAGAAACATACATTCATAAATTTGCTCCCCTTAAAATCTAATACATGGAGCAAGTTACCACGAGTCTACTTCCTAACAAAGCGACCATATTTAGGTAGTGTTTACGTTTGTATGTAAACAAATACATTCTGAGCTGTTCCTTTGGATAATCAATGCTTCTTAGGTGATCTTCTGCCAGTTTCACTCATTATCCCCGGTCTTTTGTTGGTGGCGATCATGTTCGAACTGACTATCTTATAACCCTTCATACTCAAGTGTCCCCCGACTCTTGATAAGCCGTGATCTATCAGTAAAGAAAATAAATCAGTAAAATATATAATTTAAAAAAACAATAACAATGTATTAATAATAATTTAACATAAATACAATATACTATCAAATGCAGAGACATATTTATTTATAGAAATCATTCAAATATTGTAGGTGAAGATTACATTATAATTAAAGTTTTGTGAGTTCTATGTTTATGTTCACAGTGTCTTACAAGTATAAAGATTAACTTGATTAGATGGCTTGGACCCCATTCGCATTAGAAATAAAATATAAATAAAATATAAATAATATATGCTTTTACACGTCTCCTGATTTATGTACAGAAGCTGACTATACATGCTTACAACAAATGAATACTTATTAATTGCATCAGATAAAAATAGAACACTATTTTCGAAAACTTAGTTCACCCCAAACAAGGCAAGTGGACGTAAGGGGCTACTGAGAATTCGGGTAAAAGTTTAGGGAATCATTCTAAATTAGGAGATGTGCAGCTACATGTTTGTTTACATTAGTTTTACATTTCTGCATGTCGGTACAGTCAGGGAAACAGGCGTCAGGAAGTGAGTTCCGAAGGCTGGCAGCTCGAGGAAATAAGATAATGGATGGGATTTAGCTGATTGTAGGGTTGGTCGAGTGTTTTTAGGTCGATGGGGGCACCAGAACAGCAAGTTTATTTGATTTCATCAAAGTACTTGTAAAACAAGCACAATGATGCAACATTGCAGCGATGGGGCAGAGGCTGGAGCCTGGTGGATAGTGAGGCACTTATCAGATTTGCGACTCTTTTGGATGCCTCGTCTAAGGAGGCGTGGTCTTGTCAATCTGTCAAATAGAAAAGTGTGCGTTCACTAGTACATATCTGATGATTTGGATTCTAAGTCCAGTGTTGACACGTAAACAGAAAGTCGAGGTCATGGTGTTAGGGTATGCATTCAGATGCCACCTTCAGCTGTGGTGTTCTTGAAACGAATGTGACGTCACATGGCTAGATGCGATGGCAGAAGTAAGCAGTTCGATCGGAAGACTAGGGGTGTGAACACGTGCATTTAGGAGATAACTAACCAGTAGTTACCGACCTATCTCTGCCTTCCTCCCGCCCCACTGGTCAGTGATTTCGAACAATATATCCAGACGAATAAACAATGTATTGTCTAAAACTGTTTGTCTCGACTTGATTGATATTTTTGTAGGCGGCGTTCCCTCAGCTTGGTAGGATCACGTAAAGACACGTACAAGAATAAGAGGCTAACAGGGTATATTTATGAACGTCTGCGTATGGCACAAGGTTGAAATATCAAATAGATACAGGGTTGATTGAACCTTGAAATCTCCTAGAAACTAAATCGTCCAATGATTGTTCATAATACATATTTAACAAGAATAATTTATAACTGAATTGAATAAAATAAAATAGCGTATATTACAACCATGTTTATTAGTTTATTTTTTTTAATGATGAAACTATTTATATAATAATACGCTAATGAATTTCATGTCGGCACGTCCAACACGCATTTGAAAACAAAAGATTGCTAATACCCTCTGACTTCAAAAATTTTAAAATGAATTGTTTCAAAATCAAATGGTGTCATAACGTCAACAAAAATAATGTTAAATTAATACATTTCTAAAAATTTCATTCGCTTTATTGATTTAAAGACTTAATACTGACAATTATTTCGTGTCATTTAGTCAACGAATATTTTGCTGTCAATGACAATAACTTTTACGGAAGAAGAAAGAGTATTTCTTCTTAATTAGTACTGGCTTCAGAAAACATTTACTATTTCAAAAGTAATATTATTATTAGCAGTAAATTATACAAATAAGCCTTGTTAAGAACCTGAATGATGAAATAAAAAATACACCGCCGCGGGATGATTAACATATGATTATGAAGCTTAGACAATTATTTAAAAAGCTAATTCTTGACAAGGGAGATAATACTTATGCATCTAATTATTTTCATGACAAAATGTCAATTCTAAACTAATACATCCTTAAACTATGGAATGTGAGAACTAAATGACAAAGATTAGTGGAGGGAGAGTTACGAGGCTGCCGAAAGTAAAATCAAGGTATTCGTTGGCCATGTGTCATACTTAGGTTGTAATATATTATAAATATATAACTATCTAATACGGATGTTGATTAGTATTACATAGCAATGTTAAAAAACAAATTTACTGCTGCTTTGTACGGATCTGTGTACTGGCCGTCAGAGAAGGAAGCATAGACAAGGCTATCGGTTATTGAGACAAATATATTGCGTTAGACTTCGGGTTACGGCAGGCCTAACTATGTCCAGATTTACGCGAATCTTAGACAAAATAAAAGAAAAATCGTTTGCGCTGATACGGACATGTAGTCCATAATTATCACGGGACAACTCTTATGAAATGTTTTTTCATCATTGGATATACTTAAACATTATATTATAGAGGCTATCTACATTTACCAAATGGATGTACATATTAGATTTGTTGGTGTTATGCTAATTTCGTCACGCGCCAGTCGAACAGACAACACGTGTATTACAATAGAAAAAAGAAAAAGAAAAAAATAGAAGTGAAACAGATTATTAGTTTTAAAATTATGACGAGACGTTCTTCTCGTATAGGTGAATGCCGTCCATAATTATCACGGGACAACTCTTCTTAAATATGTATTCCCACATTGGATAGACGTAAATATTATATTCGTATGAATGTGATCTAAAATATTGCCTTGCAGGCATTTACATGCTAAGATAAATTATAGTTATTTATTAATCATTTATTTCATCAGACTGCGCAAATAAAACAATGATGTATGTCTTTTTTACTTGTGTGTAATTACTTTAAGAAACATAAATCTTTAAAAATAAAAGTTCTCGGTTTTGTGGAAAAGATAGAAAAATGCACCCAGCGGAATACTTTTCTTTAAACCGCGATAATATAAAGACGGTGTAATGTAATTTAGACGCGGCGTGCACATTAGACATATTTTATTTACTTATATATCTATCTTAGCTTGCAGTATAAAGTATACGATTATTTGCACAGATTATATTTGTGAAGTATATCAATACATCTTAAATAAGATAGATAAATAGAAAATAGGAACTTGTATTGCAGTAAGCAATACACATAATGTGCATACATTTCAAAAGAGCTGGCCAAATATTCAAATATAAACCAACACATTTTGCATACATGCTTATGAAAACTGTTTACGTCTCTACTTATTATTCATACTTCATTAACTTAATTTTTCCGGTGTAATGTGTTATGTTGTAACTGAGTTGATCATCTTCTAATAAGCTTGCTCGTTTCGTCTCAGTGTATGTTGACTAAAGAGTTCTCGTATAAATGTTAATGCATTCCTGAGCATATAGATACAGAGTAAATATTTCACTTTTGCTGATTCAAAAAGTGGCATCATACACACCATAAATACGTAAGTAAATTATATATCGTTGACGTGGTCTTTTATTTATATATTGTGTCTTAATTCAATTGTATAATGAATGATTGACTTATCAGTCTACTCTTGCTCTTCGTTAAATCCCTTGAATTTTTAATCAATCGAGCGATAGTCCGGCACTTCGTTAATGCTAAAAATCTTTCTAACCATCAGTATGGATTGAGGCAAGCAAGGTCTACTGCCGATATACTAACGACCATCTCCGAACGCATATATTATACACAAGACAAGCCAGGTAGAAAACTAGGTCAGTAGCGTTTGATATTTATTTACTCCTCGCGGAGTTAGGCACAAGGCCAGTTTTATCTTACTCCCACAAGTAAGATGTGACCCAAGATCGGGTCGAGCAAGTGAGGTTAAAAGCCAGCGCTCGAGAGGTGAGCACTCTGGTCATTTAAAAATTGCCTGGGCAGCCCCGTCGGCATTCCCCGGTAGGAGCGCCTCAGACAGTAAGCAATAAACTTACTCCTCCCCAAAGAGAGGAGGCGAAGCCTGGGAGGGTGGACCTCCTAGAACTGCACAGGACAGGCGTGCAGTATCCATCGGAACAGATACTACACTTTGATCTTAGCCAAAAGGCCGAGCAACTAGTAGCGTTTGATATATTCAATCCATTTTACAAGGTGTGAAATAGGGGATTTCCAATAAAGATTAATGTATATGGTATCACTGGACATACTATTTTATATAATTACATATTTCCTTACTAAACGAAAGATAACAATTTTCCTAGATGCCCGTTTACCCTCACAACATGGCTTCAATACAAGTGTACCCCAAGGATCGATCTTTTGCTCTTTAGTGTTCCTGATTTACATTAACAAATTTTCTAATGACATTGTGACTTAGATTACTATATTTGCTGACGACACCACGATCTATTCGCGTAATGTAGGCAAAACGAACGCGCACATATCCGAGGCAATGGCTGAATCCTTACAAAGTGACCTCCAGTCTGTAATGCCATTGGGTCATAAATATATGGCACCATTAAATGCTGCTAACACAAAGCTCATTTCCTTCAACAACTGCAATGGCAAATAAAACCCTACCTGTAAGTCCTACGTTCACACTCCCCGTCCTGACATTCACAGGTAACATGAATTGGAACAAATAGATAGAATACCTGTCCAAGGCTGCTGCAAAGAAAGTGAGCTTCCTCTACAGTGCTATGAAAAAGGTCTCACACTTGATAGTATCCTATATCTCTACAAGCCCAACATCCACACATACCTGGAGTATTGTTGTCACATCTGGCCTGGTACATCATCCACTAGTTTCCTCCCTTTAGACAAGGTTCCAAACAGAGTCGCTTATCTAATAAGTCCCTAACTATCCACCAAGCACCAACTCTGGTCCCATATCCGCTATGTTGCATCCTTGTCCTTGTTTTACAAGTATGTAAATGGATTGTGCTCCGATGAACTTGCTGCTTTGGTGCCTCTTTCGACGTAAATACACTCGACCAACCTGACAATCAGCTAAATCCCATTCATTCACTGTCGGGGTCCCCAGACGCTGGAGAGCCTTCTACTCCAATAGATTCTTTCCTCGTGCTGTCGACCTTTGAAATTCTCTGTTTTTCCGACATGCAAAAATATAAAACTAATGTGTACACGCATCTCACTGCACAGCTTAAAATATAGGATGACTTCCCAAGACTGTCACCTCAATTCTCAGTTGCCACTTACGCTTACAATGGTAACTTGCCTTTATTGATATGAACTATGTTAAACAAATTCTTATTATTCTATATTCCTGTTCTTTGACGATTACATCAATTCTATTCGTGTAATTTCACAAAACAATATCGGAATCAATTGACTTCAATAAATTATTATATATTAATTTATTCATGAATTGCATTTACCCTTATGTTTTACATACAAATGTTGTTAATTTTTACGACGCTCGCACAATTTGTTTTACGATACAACCACACGAAAACCATTTTTATTACCAATTGAAATTTCATTTCTAAAACGATAAAATTCACCAAATGAATGAATTATATATTTCATGAGAAATGCACACATCCCGTTAACATTTATCAAATAATAACATATTTGTATAATGTAAATCGTATTTACTTCATAATTTTATAGATAAATATAATTTTAAAATGTTTATTAGCTAAATTAATTCATTTGTAAATATATAATTGCATAATATTGGAGAGTATGTATCCGTTTGCCTGAATCCTAATCTATTATATTAAACACTATTCCACTATTGTACTTAATATAAATTGTATAGGTAGAGATTATATATATATATATATATATATATATATATATATATATATATATATATATATACATATATATTAATATATATATATGATAGGTTTACGAATATGATAGGTTTACGAGCTAGCCGTGTACATAAAAACACCCGGCAAAAATAACTCCATTTTAGCTTGTAGATTCCCCCCGGGGATTAAAGGCGGGAGCCTCTGTGTAGCTTAATTTCCATGAATATATTTTTATAGCTTACTATATATATATATACACACACACACATATATATGTATATATATATATATATGTATATATATATATATATAGTATATCGTCTGAAATATTAAGAAGGTGAGAATTATCATCTTCACGCAGATTATATATAGTGGATTAATCTTAATACATTTGGGTAACAGTATAGTATATGTGCATTCATAATTATACCAACATCCAATTTATTGTCTTCTTTTTTATGGAGGTAGTTCACTATCATATGATTTAATTATTTTTAAAAGAGCAAATTATATTTCTAGGTAGCTTTGTGTATGCTAGTGCGTCATGCCACTATTATTCTAAGCATCTAATTTTACTAAGAGGGAATTAGCGTTGCATGTGTTCGTTCGTCATGATTCTCCTGCTCAGGTATTCTACCTCATTTTAAGGGGTGATATAGTATCTGATCGATGGTAATTAATCATACAATCCCCCAAAAGATTACCTTTTGGAGTGTGTTTGTGTTTTTGGTATTTCGTCTCTTACGATGTACACTATCTTCAGGCATTACCTAATTCGTTAAGGGTAGTCTAACATCTGTTCGTTTCTCATTATACAATCTCAGATTCCTACAATCGATTGCGAAGTTCGTGTGAAATATTATTTCTGGATATTCTTTTCAACACTTTTGGAGTCGACTGGTAAATAAGACGTACACAGCGGTATAAGTAGAGTCATGTTATTGTGGTCATGGACATGAAGTCATGGTTTAAAACAAGTTTTTGTTGAATTTTTAAAAAAATTCCTGGACTACTTTTATCCAACAAATCATTTCGGTATAGTTACTCATAGATTATGTGTATTCTTTAATATAAATAATGTTTTAGCTGCGTTCACGCAGCTTCATAACAGCCTGATGCGTTTATCACACTTTAGATAGATAGATAGATAGATAGATAGATAGATAGATAGATAGACATATATAGATCTATAGATATATAGATGTACTTATTGATAATTTAACGAGTTAGTTTGATTAACTACATCTTATTTTAGATGCATTCAAAAGTACTTCCGGTTTAAAAAGTCTGCTTTATTTTTACTTTAAGATTAGAAATTAACTTCAACTTTTTTCACTCAGTTTCTTCAACATTTATTTTCATTCCTCGCAACTGACGTCACCATGTCTGGACGTCGGCCCCTACTGTTTTTCAGTAGTGGCTACTATTTCCTCCCTTCAATCCATCATGTAAACCCTATATGTCCACGTACTTGCATGACATTTTTCTTTATATTATCATCCTGAAGAAGTCTTACAAATAAAGACGAAACGTTGATGAACACATAAAAACTTACATTTTGGTTTTTAATATTCATTTCCCATTACGTCGGATTACCTTCATGCTTCTTTTCCTATATATATATATATATATATATATATATATATATATATATATATATATATATATATATATATATATATAGAGAGAGAGAGAGAGAGAGAGAGAGAGAGAGAGAGAGATGGCTGCACTCATAATAAATAAATGGTGGTATTCATCTTGCAGAAGAGACGTTATCATAGTTCTACTGATAACCGCGTGTCTGTACATTTAGGTGAACAAACGGTTGACAAGGCTAACGTCATTCTCTCTCGGGGCCCATCTCTACTCCCGTTAGACGTAATTAACTCCATTATTCTCAGATATCTTAGCAGGAAAAACTGACAGTCCCCAGATGTCAGCATAAGCATCCGTCTTCGACAATGTAAGATTTCGAACAATCCGTCATGTCATAATTATTTAAACACTCAATCTATTTAAATACGTTCATTTGAAACAGATTTTGTTCATTTTACTATAGTCAGCTTAATGACTATTTCTTCAGTATTACGTTCAAAGTCGTCTATTAAATAAACAACACCGACTGGTCAAGAAGAAATTATTACTAGAAAGGGGTGACAAGTCTAAAGTTTTAACATAACGAAAAGGTAACGTCCGAACTTAGCTTTCCCTTCTCGCTTCATATATGTCTCATTCTCATTTTCCTCTACAACTGAAAGCAACGTAGTAGTAGTTATTGTAGTGTTATTCCCTCTTGTTTATAACATACTAATATAATATCTTTTACTGTTGTATCACTTTCCTTTATCCTGTTGTTGATTGATGTGTTACTATTACTATTAAATGAACACTTGTTCTGATAATCTGCGATGTCAAAATAAAGACTATATATATTCTTGACTAGGTTATTGAACGCACCTAAGATATGAAACAAATGGAAACAAATTTTTTTTTTTGTAAGACGAACGAAACATGTAGTTATCTGTCGGAGTCAAAAACTGACAAAATTGATAAAAATGAATAACAAATGTTATAATGGATTTAATTTTCCTATGATCATTGGAGTATTACTATATTTATATATATATATATATATATAGAGAGAGAGAGAGAGAGATTTCCGCGTATTTTTTAAAAAGTTATCTATAAATGTTGTACCTCAAAACATTTATTTAAATATCTAGGGAAGAGGTATAGTCACCACCAAATAATTCAATTAAATAATATCATACGATTAAAGAGCAGAATTAGATCTATTAACCTTTCTGTCGCCTTTTTACATTCTTGTCTTAAACAGGATATGGCTCCTCTTTATATTTCAAAACGTATTGCTGCGTCTAAAGTTAGACCCAGTTTTTCTATGGAACGTGCTTTTATGCGTGATGACATTAATAAGTTGTCTGAAAAGCGTGAATATCTTATTAGTATTCGTCATCGTCTCTGGTTTGCAGTTAAAGGCTTCTTGTCTTTTTTTGATTTCTTCCGTTTCTGCAAGTATCTGTCTATTGGTGATGAAT
>OY744540.1:87746235-87771235 GCA_963556195.1 Sepiola atlantica
ATACAATCCTTTGCTGGAGAGAAGAATGAGAGGTGCTATAATTGAGACTTTCAAGATAATTGATGCCATTTCTAACTATGGTGGGCATTTGTTTAGTATTTCTCCTCGATCTGGGAGGTTATTGTCAAGACAGTTTTCAAAAACTAGATCTGTTAATCAGTTAAGTTTTTTAGCTCACAGAGTTATATGTTTTTGGAATAACTTGCCAGATCGGATTAAGAACAGCAATAGCGTGAGTCAGTTTAAGATGAGGTTGAATGAATTAAGAGAAAGTGGTAGAAGGGGGAAATTGAGGGGGGAATTTGGGGAGTTGTCAAATGAGATATTTAACATAATTTGATCTGCATATAGATGCTCTACTAAGAGTTTAATTGTTATTAGCAGTTTAATTGAGAAGATAGTTGAAAGAGAGATTCGCAAGGAGACATACAACACAAATACTACTACTACTACTACTACTACTACTACTACTACTACTAATAATAATAATAATAATAATTTATAATAATGTATGTAACGTATTTTACAGTATTGCATATTTTATTTAAATTAAAAAAAATAGATAAATAAAGACTAAATATGTGTAAGTCACGTAGGGGTGAAACACACAATTAATATACAGAAACACGAGAAGCTGTAACAATCTAAATAATATATTTTTTAGATATTGTTTTGTTCGCCACTATTATATGTTCATAGAAAACACACAATCAGCAGGATAAATATGCTATGAAAACCTATGAAATAACTGTAGACAAAAGAGAATATGAGACGTAAAATAAGATTTGAGGGCTTTGAAATTGATAACAAGACAGGCGAACGAGCTAGGGGTGCTAAGGTTGAAATCATTCATTTCCATAGCTGCACAACTTTACAACTTTCACGCAATCCATCCTGCAAGAACTTGAATGAATCACGGAAGCCAATGCCAATCACATAAGCTAAACTGCTCATAGAGGTTTCATTTAGTTTAAATGTATTAATACTTTTTAGTAATATTACTGTGGAGAAAAATATTCTAAATACATACGTAACATTGATAATAACAGTTATAAGTGTGTATTTGTAAATATCTATTTATTAGAAGTTTTAAACAAATTAATTATGTAAATTGCAAAAACTGCATGTAGTTTGGGCGATTTTGGTATGAGTATATATACGAGCATGGGAATAATTTATCATATTTATTAACGTTGACGAACATACTTAACATATGGTGTGTTCGAATCGCAGTCTCGTCGTCAAACTAGTGTATACATTATCTATATATCATTTAATCTAGATTAAGTAGTTAGTAAGTTCCCAATGTAACTCTTAGATTTACAAAAAATATCGTCTACTTAAAAATTAATTACTTAGGATTTAACCCCCCCCCCCCTCTAATGTAATCCTTACGTTTACAAAAATTCTCGCTGAGGGAGTCACACACCAGCAGATAGACGGAGAAGGAGCTCGTTATATTAATAGTTTAAAAAAATTCGATAATGGGAATGCGTAGTTTACTTATTCGTTTGTGCTTTTATCACAAATCAAAAGTTTGAATGTGATTATTCCTTACATTAAAGAAAATACTGCTTCACTTTACATAAATAAAACAAAGAGTAAATGTCGCCCTCTGTAAACGACACCTTAAACCACAACCTTCACTATTGACATATATTCCTGTAAGAATAACTCGGAAAATCATGAATTACTAATTACGTTTCCACTTTTCTAGTGAATTCGAAATAAACCCGACAAGGTTTCTTGACGAAGACTTAGATTTCGATTGGAATTAATAAAGATAATTGTGTTTATGCGCCAATATTAATAGTCTGAATAACCTTTGATATCTCGGGTGACCAATAAAAATGTTGGCATACGAAAGGCTTCTATATAATGTGAACGTTGGCATATTCACAAGGCCCTAATTGATATAAATAGACCCTAGAGCGTGTAACCGCAACCTAGCAATGTTAGCTTAATTTACTCTTTTCTGTCGACAAAGTGTTTATTCAATATTAAATGCATCTGAACAAAATGTTTTCTTTTTAATTTATTCGACATTTGGCTTTTCACGAATATTATGATCGTCGACTGAATTTTGACATGGGTAAGAGGCCAATACCACACACAATTTTGCCTCTAATATATGTACATGAGAGAAGACTTGTCTAATTACAGTTGAATTATAACCGAACACTGTTTGCAACAAATATATGTATAACCTGTGTTGTGATACTGTGGAGATCATTTTTAACAATTTTTAAACAGATGCTATTCTGTCGTTGAATCTGAACCGAAATCATGTATGGCCTTTTACTACATTTGACTGTTGAATATTAGGAAATATAAAGAGGGAACAGAGCATAAAAGCTGACAAGGATATGTATTTAGTTATAACAACACATCTGCATAATTTGATTTGATGAAAATAAAGTTGTTGAGGTTAAGAGGAGTTTATTTCCACTGTCTCTTGATGAAGACAAGGAAATAGGGTAAACCATAGCTCATAGATCATCTTATACTCGCAACACCAGAAACACTTCTGATATTTGTCTCAAAAAATGTGTTAGTATATCTTACTTTGATTTAAAGTTTACTGAAAAAGTATGTTACATTCAGACCTTACAATATAATAATGTTTAAATTAATTTAACACCGAGAATATATCAAAAAAACATATATATATATATATATAAATTCCCGAAACAGTTTTTCATGGTAAACAACTGATGATCCCTTAAATAATGTTAGAAGAAAACTAAAGAATAACTGTAAAAATTAAATTGACTTACATGAGTGATTTTCCTCTGAACGACTTGGGACTTAAGTTTTTTTTGTTTTTTTTTTATATAGTTTTAATGGTTGAGAAACTTCCGAGACTATATATATATATATATATATATATATATATATATATATATATATATATATACTGATAGTTTAAGTGGTACTGCACCGTACGGAATAGTTTTGAACGCATGATACTTAAAAGTTCTAATAAGTGTAAAGGCGACATGGTTCACTTCTCAGGGAATCTCCGTTTTTTGAAATGGTCTGTTATAGACTTTTATCTCAGACCTGAAATAGAAGATTTGCATTTAATCTGTTGCTTTGGTTTGTAGGAAAATAGTTGAATCGTTCTACTTCTTAACCGCCATGGCACTACTTCTTTTCTGGCGCAATCCTCTAGCTATATAAGAGCTGCTGTCATATATGTGCATGGTGCGGCACAGAGAACTATTTCCTGTCTTTAATATTATGATAAAAAGCATATCGTACAAAATAGAGCCGCAGTCTTTCTCGATGAGCGAAACTCTCAATGAAAGTGAATAAACTGAATCAATCTCATGTTTTTTTCTGTTATTATATTATTTTTCCCACTATTATGTGAGTATCGTTATTTTGTTTTTATGTTCTATATTCTATATGCCAAGTCTTGTAATGTCGAATCCAGTAATCTTATACACAAAGCCAGTATGTATTGATGGTATATTTTCGCCTACTAATAATTATCTCAACTGTTATTTGGAATCACTCTTTTTATTTATGTATTGCTCTATCTACTATATTGTTCATTATTTACAGATACAAAATGTATCAACGTGGTGTATTTGATAGACTGAAACAAATGTACAAAATATAACCACGTTGGGGAAACAAATCTGGATTTCTGCGAACGCTTCAAAAATATAAACAAATAAGTAGAAACTAGTGAAAACGATACCCAATTGCCAAGCATTTCGATCTTCCAAACAACACCATATATGACTGCAAATGCATCATTCAAATCACAACACAACATACGTATATACATGTAATTGTTTATATCTATTCCCCCGCTGTCTCTCCACATATGTATGCGTGTGTATGCATGGGTAACAGATATATATATATATATATATATATATATATATATATATATATATATATATATATATATATATATATATATATATATAATCAGAATATCTATAAAGTGTATCCATTCAAATAGTGATACCCATTTCTATACATACTTTATTGTAAAACAATTAAAATAAATAAATTAAATACATGAACACAGTGATTAGAAAAAGTACACAATAGTAATTAGAAAAAAACATTAACAAAGTAATCTGAATAATAGTTATCAGTGATACGATAACATGTGACATAAGCATTAATAAGAAAAACTAATACACACAAATATAATAACGAGCAATTGTATTTAGATACACGCCGACAGTTAAATTGAAACATGCACATACATACATTAACACACACACACACATATATATATATATATATATATATATATATATATATATATATGTATATATATATATATATATATATATATGTATATATATATATATATATATATATATATATATATATATATATATATAGGCACTTAGAAAACAAAGTCAATTTTCTCAATATATACATGCAAAAAACACAATAAATTGTCGCGTACAAAATTATAAACTAAAAACAGAAAGATAAAACACATAGTTCAATCCTAGAGGCGGACGATATATATATATATATATATATATATATATATATATATTTATGATTATATTTGTTTATTTTTATAATTGACCGTTAGATAAATTAACATTAATAGTAATGATACATCTTTTTCTTAAATATATTCAGTTTTAATATATTAATCTTTGTGTTTTAAATAGATTCATCCTCAATCAATATGAGGTAATACTTTATCTATAAGTGCTACATGATTTCAAGCATAACATATATAACCAATGTTTTGTAACATTGGAAAATTTAAATATTTCCTTCTCTTGACATATTACATCTATTTAACGTATCTAGCATTTAAACTTCAATTATTATCTATCCATTAAACTACACTTTTTTTTATAAAAGTTTCTGATAAAAATAACCGACTTGATTTATTAAAGGTCTTTGCAATGTAAACACGCCATAGTGACAACATCATCAGTTTTTTCAATTTTTATTTGACAAACGACGTCATTCGTTTTTATATCCTAGTTATTTTAAAACTCATAGAATAGTTTTAACCGTAATGAGTAGTTTGTGTTCTTACCTCGTAAAGCATTATTAATCCATGATCATTATATTTTTCCGTACATTCACATATAAATATATATTTTCTTATGTTTCTCTATTTGCCGACACCCCCTTTTGACAGACGGTTTCAAAAAGAATTTTCCCCTTTTTTTAAATTCTAATACCCTTTAGATATTCTCAACGTTTATTCTAATGTCCTTTAGCTTTTTCTCAACATTTATTCCAAGTGTTCTCTTTCATCGTGTTCAATTAATAAATTAATTAATCAAGTTAATCACACTTTCAGAAACTTTATAAACATTTCTTATGTTTTTTACTCATTTTGTCAGTTGTTGTCTCACTATTATTCTCCCGTAAGCAAATAAAACCAGTGTTTGTTTACATGTATCTGCATTACCGGAATACAGTGATAAGCATTAATTGATAAATAAATAATAAATACTTATTTTAAAATTAAAATAATCTATTTTAAATAACCTAATTTATTTTTTCTCAGATCAATTTTGTTTTCCTTGCAATTATTTCTAGCATCTTATCTTATTATATCGTAAGATTTATAAAACCGATTTTGTAAATATTGTAAAACATTATATTCTATCATAATTATTGTGATTTTTAATGTTATTATATTGTCAATGAATTGAAATTATAATCTATACACTATACGTAAATCAACTAAATATCCTTTTTGCTAAATCTCTACTGGACTATAAAATATTCACATTTCGCCTTTTCCGAACATAATGCCTTTCTAGTACAAATTCGTTACGCTGACACTGCTAACAAGGTTTCCATTTTTCTTTCACATTTTGTAACTTTTAAGCGTCTCTTAACGTTCAACGCTTGTTGCTCCTTCTCTTTTTATTTTTTTCAATGTTCACATATCGCATCCTGCTTATGCAAATACGAAAACTAGCCAAGAGAAAAACTTAAACACGTTTGATTCCAAATGTCGTAGAAAGATTCTAGGAAACAAATGGCGCGATAGAATTCCCAACCAAGAAGTTAGAGATCGCACTAACAGACGAGTGGCGTCACCAATAATCTGCAAACTGTGTCAAGGCTAGATCAGACATGCCTTAAGATTGGTCCCAGAGAGATTTGCAAACGAAGTGTTTCGCGGGAATCCTCATAGAAAAGCGACAAAGGGAAACAAAAAACAAACAAACTGGAAGCAAATACTCGCCGGAGATTTGATCCAAATAGGAAAGAAGTTGGGGAGATGCTGGTGGTCTGGCTTCAGACGGAAAACGATGGTTTACTTTGACGGCCTCATGCCTCACATGACACGAGAGTTCATGCTTCTGAGTCTGAGAAAAGACGTGGTTGGCAGAATATATTTACATACATTAGAACTTCACATATATTGCATTTTTACTGTTACACCCATTTTTAAGATTTTAATATATTGAGTTTGTACACTTTATAATATAATATCCCAATGGAGGATAGTGTTCGACACTTCAATAATATATTGGGATTCACTATTGCAAAACCATTTACCCCCCTTTTCAAATACATTTTTTATGTTTACCGATTTTATGAATAATTCATCATATTTTTTAATTAATGATTAAACCAAAGCTTGTGAATTAATTGTGTTTCCTTCTAATGCGATGTTTTGTTTCTTTCGAAAACCTTCGTTTAAACGGTATTTCTATATTTTATATTAGTTATGTTTTACTGATGGAAGCTATTAAAATGATAAAGTATGTAACTCTATATTTGTTTATTTTCACTTTCTATTCTCTCTATATATCTCTCCATCTTTGTATATACATACAATACTAACAAGAGTATCATCAGTTTGGTATTATAGTATACACGCTGATATATATATATATATATATATATATATATATATATACATATATATATAGATATAAAGATAGAAAAATAAAACTGAAAAACACATCCGAATGTCCAAACTTTTTTTCAAATTTCGAATGGCCGGATGTACTTCAATTCTATTTAAGTGCGTTCCATCTACGTTTTAGATTTCAACATTTCACTTTTGGATTTCTTTCTTTTTGAACACCTTCTACATACTGCTCTTTCTTCTTCTCAAAAATCTCCACAACGTATACTCCTTCAACGGACAATTACCATCTGGACAAACCACATATTCTTTTTTACACGAACTTTTTTCAACTCAGTTTTAATAATATTTTAGTATTTTTCAAATATTTGAACTTTGGCTTTTTTGTACAGCCAACTTATCTATCTGTATTTCTCCTCTGATGATAAGATTTCGATCGTTGAAAAGCTTTGGCTTAAGGAAAGAACAATACACACTGGTTTATTACAGAATACACCTTGCATTTAACAATCGAAATTTGAAATAAATTTGGACATTCGAACATGTGTATCACTCTTATTCCTTCAATCTTTATAATTGCTCTATCTTGTATATTAAGCTTAACCTTTTCACTATAGGTCCTATTTACTAAAAGTTTACTTTTACTTTATACTTGATTATATATATATATATATATATACATATATATTTATTTATTCTGGTACAGAAAAATTAGTACAACATTCTGTACTAATTTTTCTGTACCAGAATAAATAAATATTATGCTCTTAATTTTTAATTTTAATTTTTAACTTTGATTCTTAATTAATCGAGCACTCTGCTGGGATTTTTCCTACCATTCTACAAAGAATTTATATATATATATATATATATATTACTATTTCAAGTATCCACATACAATGTTATACGGAGATATGTTTATGTATCGATTTTCAGTATTTACTTCAACAGTGCTCGATTCGTAAGTAGATCTAGGTAGTAAGCTATGCAAATATATCTATGGCGATTAAGCTACACAGAGGGCTTCGCGTTTCATTTAGCCTGAAGGTTCCCCTCAGGAGATGAAACGCGGGAGCCTCTGTGTAGCTTAATACCCATGAATATAGTTTCATAGCTTACTATATATATATATATATATATATATATATATATATATATATATATATATATATATATATATATATGATGACGTGTATCGTTTTCATGAGGCGCTTCAAATGAATTATTTTATTATATGCCTCTTGGGACTCTTCTTATTAAGTTTTATTTACGTGGAGTAAGTGACAACACCATCTGTTTATTGCTTGTGAAAATTAAAACAGAACCATAAACGTGTCATAGAAAAGAAGATGCATTTAGACCAATGCAGCTATTCATGTATAAGGAAGAAATACAAGGATTACCAGTCATCTCAAAGGGGCCACAAATCATTTATACAAATCAATAAATCTTGAATTCTATTACACTAAAATAAAACGTTAATAGTAATCACTTTTTATTGTTTAGAAATCTCAAGTTTAAAAGCAGATTTCACTGCGAAAATTTGGAATTAATTAAAATAATAGTGAAATTCGCAGAGAAATGGAAAAGCAGTGATGCTATTAATTAAATGGAAATGGCAGTATGTTGTATTGGAATTGTAAAAATTATAAAATAAAAGAATTAATAAAAAAAACACAAACGCATAAAGGGTTAAGGATTGTTTGAGGAGACATTATTTTATTGCTGAAGCCATTATAACGAATCAGTGACGAAGAATCGGGGTTACTCTCTTTATGATGATTGAAAATTCTCAATGTAAAAAAGTTATTCATCAGGGAATCTTGTGGGGAAATATCGTTGTCGTAATCATCTTAAATGTGTTTAATGTTAATTGGGAAAATCAGGATTAGTAAATAAAATACCTCATAAAACTAGAAAACATCACTTAATCTGAGAGTTTTCAAACGGGAAGCAAATTTAAATAGTTCAATCTTTATATAAGGTAACTGACACCCTAATAACACGCTACCCACGGCATCGTTAATAAAAGCCACACTTAATTCGGCTCGAAATATATGGTATCAATAACCTAGTCTGATTTGTACACCAAGTTTTAGTCCGTAATATCCATGATGGTCTTGTATTATCTATGTTCAATTACATGTGGGGACACTTTCGTGATCATTAAGATTATTCACACCATAATCTCAAACGAAGTTATACTTAAAGCGGTTATCTCAAAGATAATATCTATAAAAATAAGCCATAGATTATTGCTTAAATGAAAAGGACCATCGCAGACACATTCGTGATATTGACAAATAAAGAGTTGTTCAGAGTAAGCGACAATTTTGAACGTACTGCCACTGTGTCGCTATCCATAAAAGCTTAAAAATCGATGATTGATACGAGATAGAGACTGAAGTTTGATTGTATTAAATAGAGTTGTATTGAAAAATGTGTTGTAACTGTTTTTGGGGACTAAAGTTTAATCTGTATGTATTTATCTATAGTCACTTTATATTTAATATTATTATGATGTTTGTTTTATTATACAGGGTGATTCATAAGTCACTTCACTTAGCTATTTAAAATGATTACCATATGAAGCACAAACATACTTTAAACTTTTGATAATTGTTATCTTACTCTCTAATTACTGCTATTTGTTATTTTAAATTTGTTCGTTTATATATTTGTTTCTATATGTATTTATTTCATAATCAATCAAATATGCTACAAAGAGTCGTAAATTTCTTGCAAAAAAGAATGGAGCTATGCATGCAGAACGAAAGTGGAACTTTTGAAAATCTGCTGTAATTTTAAACTCCCATCAATGAATTTGCTGAATAAACCTTCTGTTTTGTATTACCGTATTTTTTAACTTTAGAATTTAAAAAATAAAAAGCTAAGGGCCTTATGAATCACCCTGTACTTCTAATATTATATAACCGCTGAAATAAACGAAACAATACATTACTTTCTGTGTATGTCTTCACGGAATATGAAACAAAGTTTGAACAATTCACGGTAAAATCTGAAAAATATGTTTTTTTTTGTCGCAGTAAAACTGTTGGTATTCAATCGGAAGGATCCTTGATTCTCTTTGTAAAAGATCGCACAATTGTAACATTTATTAGAAATAAGAACGGCTGTCCGACGATCAACTAAATCGAAAAATTGAAAATACTGTGAAATATCTTTCTTTTAAAAGGTCATTCTTTTTTACTCTCTATCTCTCTGTCGCGTTAGCTCTCTCCATCCCATTCTAGTCACGTTTATTCTCTCTCTCTATCGACTATGTCCACCCAATTCTTTACCCCCTCCGCTTCCTACGTAATTAAGTATTTACTCTCTCCCGTGCTTTTACTTGTAACTGGAAAGTATCTTTGACATGTGACAATACTAGTACTTATCTCACTAATACTCTCACTACCAACATTACTACTACTTATAATAATCGGATATGTTGGGGTTTATATTAAAAGTAAAATTAATTCTTTACTTTGTATTAAGTATTAAGTATTGTATTGTATTATATTAAGTATTAATGCAAACAAGACAAACGAAAACTAACATGTATATATATAGTCATCCACATACAGCCTGTTTCGTTGTATCACAGCTCGTCAGTGCGGCTAGAACAGTTAGTGTCTCAAGCTCGGATTGAAACTCAACATGCTGAGCTGACCGTCGGCGCCTCTACCATTGCGCTATCATACGACACTGACTGAATGCAAGTGATATCTTAATGAAAACATTGTCAAGTGCCGAGAGCATGAATTAGTTTTACCCAATGAGCTATGCCTTAACGCTAATGCCAGTTGGCGATATTTTTACAAATAAGCTCTACCCAAGCAAGTGAGCTTTATATAGTCATCCACATACAGACTGTTTCGCTCTATCACAGCTATTCAGTATATGTATATATAATTGATCAGGTTCAAATATGTATATAAAATGAACATAACATCCGTTTTTAAAGAGTGGTCAATTTCTTCTGACACATTTCTTCTTCCCCTCTATTCTCTCTTAAAATCTGGCTTCGACTGGTAATGTTTCCAAAGGCGAGTTCTCAATTTTCACTTCTGGTTTTATTTTTATTCAGTCTTTGATAAGATGTCATATCATCTAAACGTTAGTTGATTGACGTAAGGCTATAATATTGGTTATATAACTTAATTCCGGACACGCTAGACCGCCCCATTGAGAACATTTAACTATACACGTCGACATTGCAAACATCTTTTTTTTTGAAGTGCCAAATTTCGACTGTTGTTATTAGAACACATCTATCAGTATCAGGCGATTAAAGTGATACTTACTTACTCAGCTTCCTCTTATATCATGATTTCCCTCATTTTCTGCTTGTATGTATATATATATATATATATATATATATATATATATATATATATATATATATATATATATATTATAATATCGGAATATGTTCAAAATTGCAAGCTCAAGTAAGTTGCATCATCAGCGTAAGAACACACACACACATATATTTAATTTTTGAGGATTATTAAATTACATGGATAAATAGCAATATTCCAGTAAAATCCCAATTCTCAGGCACGTTTTGGTGCGATAAATATGTATACAACACATGTAAACCCTAACATGTTTACGCTTATCCTAATTTCATTTGCGTATTTCAAAACAGAATTACATAGCTTGATGAGTATTTTGTGTATGTCGGCTACGATTTTACTCTTGAAACGTTCCCTGAACTTTTAAACGGTGTTAACATCAGCATCAATGATCAAAAGCAATGTTTAAAATTATAAATCAACGGTAGTGTAAAGTCATTACAAACAATTCGCATTTTTTTTGGAACTCGCAATAGTTTAGTCATATGCAAGCAACGTCAACCTTAAACGTATCACACTATTTACATTGGATAGCTAATAACAAGTAAGACAACCAGTGCCATCTGATATGGTAACGTCACATAAAGTTAGCAAGTAAAAACCGTGATGTTTTCGTTAGTTATGGACCAACTCTTTCAAGTGGTGAGGGTAATCGAGTAAGCAAATAGAAACTGAGCCAACTGTCGCTGCTTGAAATACAATTCCGAAAGATATCCTCCACTTTAAATAACACTTTACGGTGGCTGTTTTATTTTTATTTAGCTTATCAGAAATTAGAATAATACATTCACTTCCAGATGTATGTCTATGCCCTTTAAAAAATATTAGTTTTGACGGAGTGTGTACACTAGTATAGATATAGTCTATGGGAAGAGAAGGATGAAAGTAATCCGACGTGATGGGAAAATGAAAAAGGAAAACCAAAAAATGGATGTTTTTTATGTGTACATCAACGTTTCGTCTTTATTTATAAGACTTCATCAGGATGATAAAATAGAGAAAAAATGTCATGCAAGCACAGATACATGTAGGGTAGACATATTGGGAAAAATAGAATGAAATAGTGGCCAACTGCTGGGTGGACGTCCGTATTTGTTGGAGAAATAGAAATGAATGTAGAAAAGAATGAGTGGGGGAAAAAAATGGAAGGATTGGGTGAGCCAGGACTACTGTGGCTGGTGGTAAGAGAAAGAGGTGGGGGATGAGCAGGGATACTCATAAACCTAATAATTATATTTTAAATAGTATCCAAACTGTAATGATATTTTAAGGAAATTAAAACGATAAAACAGTTAACCTGTGAACGTGTGAAAAGAGTCATTGGAATGTGTAATACCCGGTACGTGGTAAATATCCTCTATTCATTCCGATACTACTTTATAAATTAACTACTTACTTTACATATTTCCAAACTAAATTCATTTTCGAATATTGATTGCATTATTATTGATTATATGTATTCTATTGATTAGCCACCGTTCGTCTAATTAGCTATAATTAGTTTCTAATTGAATTATGTAATGAAAAAAATATCTATACAATAGAAAGAAATGTCTAATCTCTTTTGATGTTTGACGAAGGGGATAAGAAATACGACCCTCCTTTTGCAATAATTATTTTCTTTCTTTTACCCCCGAATCCAATGTTGCTATTAGATTGCTTGTGCGTAAAGATGTAGTGTTCAATTTCTTCAACAACATAAATCGTTTTTTTTTAATGCCGAATCATTGGGTTACAACCTTATTTGCAGTTAATATTGTAATCACAAGCAATATTATCTTTTCATTGGTCGCATAGTTCTGCCAATATATATGAAAAACAAAAATATGCTACACTACCCTTCCAAAAGCGGAGATAATGCCTGGTAAAATTGCATCACGATGAAAGAACATATACAATACCACCTGACGGAGGAGTTAATGCCTAGGAGAATTTCTCCCTAACAACATTACAATACTTCACTAAAACCTGAATTAAGCATTACAAGATCATTAATATGTCTGAAAAGGTATACAATCGCAACTTAGTATTTAACGAGAGTAGTAGTATAGCTTCGGGTTCAGATATGCAAGTAATACTATAATTTCAGTTTCAGATATTGAAGTAGTAGTATAGTTTATACCTTAGACAGAAAGATATTGCCAACAGGCATAGAATTACACTAGTTCAATAATTAAACGTAATAGTATAGTTTAGGCAATGAGATATACGACACTTACCTTACTTGTAAACGAATATTCTCTGAAGAATATCTTAGAAAACATCAATTTTCTACGGGCGTATATATTTATAAATTTTCTGACGAGAGATTGTATATGTAAACATTAATTATAAAATACAACTTGATTAATTAATTTATTCATATTGAATTTAAATTCAAACGGAACATGTAATGAATAAATATAAGTTTCAAGATTTCGTATTTTATTGGAAAATGATTTTTAAATATATATACAGGGTGGGCCAAAATAAGGGTCCTATCTTCAAATTTGAATAACTTGAATTTGAATAACTTCCACAAAATAAAAGTTAAACTCACCAAACTTTATGTGTGTGTAGACTGACCCTTCCGAGATTTTTTGAAATAAACAAAACAAATTTTAGCCGAAAAACACTTCTTAAAACTTACAAAAACTAAAGTATTGTTTTTTACACGGTTTTGAGTTTTTTAAGCAAAAATAATGTTTTCTAAATGAGGGTACGTTCCTTAGGCTAATACGGCTCATGCTTGCTTCGGAAGGGGTCCTTTACTTATTCTAAAAAAAAAAAATTTTTAAATCAATAAATAAAAAAGTTATGAATTTTTAAAAATAGGACCCTTATTTTTGCCCACCCTATATATATATATATATATATATATATATATATATATATATATATATATATATAGTAACTCTGTGTGTGTACGCCTGATCTTTGTGTTTTATGTTCACCCAAATCGCTGGACCGAAGTACTTGAAAATTGTCATGTGAAGTACTGACACCGAACTGAAGGTCATAGGCTATATGATAAATAATTCACTTCAACGTTAAGGCCCCGCACTGAAACCAGTGTTCTCTTAGATTCAAATAAAATTTAAACCGTAGAGAAATTATCAAAAATGATGTCTACTCCCAAAATGTCAGCAAATTCAGATAATATTAAAAGGGTCACCGGGGGCACAAACTCTCCACTGAAAACTGTTTTCCCTTTGATTTAAATGATACACACACACACACACACACACACACACACACACACACACACACATATATATATATATATATATATATATATATATATATATATACATATATATATATATATATATATATATATATATATATATCAAGGAGAACACGTATTTGGCTGTGCAAATTTGCCTCTAAAACGAAGACCTACTAGGAAGTGTACTTTCAATATAATTGTATTCACATGCAAATTTTGCATGTGAACATAATGGAAGTATCAGTGCGTCTCTGGTTGTCCTTTAAAGAAGCTAATTACACTTTTCAAACGTGTAACACAATAAATTAATTATATTTTATAGCGCCAATTATATATATCTTAATAGCTCAGGGAGTAAGATATCTAGCTGACAGCATCAAGGTTGCTGTTAACGTAAACTCCCCCTACCATGGTGTTGTATATGATTTTATCCCACACTCTACCTTGGGCAACACCGAGTTCTTCTACTATATATATATATATATATATATATATATATATATATATATATATATATATAATAATTTTATTTACACAGACATATACAAAATCTGCGACACTGGCATGTCGATGTTATCAATCAACAGTTACTATAAACTGAGATCTCATCAGGTACAGTAAGAATTCGATATTAACCTCAGATCATATTTGGAGAGAATGAAATCGAGGGATAAAGAAAGAGAAGAGGAAAAGAAATTCAACATTTCAAAAATTGGGGGCGTTAAACAATTAATATTTAAAAATCTAAAAAATCTAAAAACAAAAAACAAAAAGTCTAAAAAGTCTAAAATCTAAAATCTGAAACAAACAGGACACATAAATAAATAAATAAATAAATATATAAAAATAAGGTGGAAAAGAAGCATATAATGAAGGGAGAAGTGATAGGAAGGTAGACACATCAAGGAAAAGAAGGAGAAGAAAAAAATGAAATAATGAAAATAATAATGAATGATAATAAAAAAATAATAATAGTTTAATTTAATTGAAAAGTACTAAAAATATAACTATAGAATAACTAGAAAATACCGGCGTTATTAATTATTATTATTACTACTACTACTACTACTACTACTACTACTACTACTACTACTACTACTAATAATAATAATATTCTCTTTCTTTATCCCTCCATTTCATTCTCTCCAAACATGATCTGAGGTTAAGATCGGATTCCAACTCTGTCTGATGAGATCTCAGTTAATAGTAACTGTTGATCGATAACATCGACATGCCAGTGTCGCAGATTTTGTGCATGTCTGTGTAAATAAAATTATCTCTATTTTGATATTGAGCACTTTTTATAACCCCGGTTAAAATTCTCTGGATTACCACCCTGTGGATATTTTTTACCTGGATTATTACCATTATATATATATATATATATATATATATATATATATATATATATATATATATATATATATATTAATCCGAGCTAAAGTAAACATCCACACGGTAAGAATCGAAAGAATTTCAACTGATCTTATACATATCAAAATCAAATATATCTTGTATATTTTATCATTCTTTATTTATACAGACATGTACATAATCCGCGACACTGACATGTCGATGTTATCGATCAATAGCTGTTAGAAACTGAGATTAATTGTCGAATATTGGACGTGTTTGCTAATCCAATAAGGTTTGTGTAAGGATCCTTTGCAATATATGTATTAATAGTCACCAAATATTGGCATGAGAAATTTGCAGTGTGGACTTTTTCTTAAACTCACCCTCATAGTTTACGTACAATTTTACTTTCGGTTGTCACGGATAGGTTTTACGCTCCTTGGTGTTTGTTCTTGAAAATATGATGGCTGACTATATATGTGTGCATGAGTGTATCAAGCAGATACCATAAAATAGTAACGTACTGGTTACGCCGCATCGCACGCTATAGTAGGTTTGTTACCATATAAACTTACATTGATTACACGAATTCCTTTCTTAGTTAGCACATTATAAGCACGTATCAATGTGAGTTTGTGTTCATACATTTATATGAGTTACTACAGCTGTAGACTGTGTTCGTGTTTCATGCTAAAGTCCTCACAGGTAATATCTCTTTTTTTTGGGGGGGGGGGGGTCAGTGTATATTATTTCCTTGTATATTCTAGCAAACCAATGCTACCGGTTGTAGAATATCATTTCCAGTAAGTATAATATTCATACAACTCGTTGTAAACTCTAGCTGTCCATCTGACTCATGAAATACATACATTGTCGAACTCTAAGGAATACCATGTACTGTAAGAATGTGTTTGCATTGTATATGTAAATTGACTCTTAGTTGTCTTGGATACTTTGTGTTTAAATACTTTATATAGTAGAGATTTACGGGCTTTAGAGGAACGCAGATGTGTATTGTGTTACACTGTATTCCTTCTTTGTTACCATGTGTGTATACATATACACATATATATATATATATATATATATGTATGTATATATATATATATATATATATATATATGTATATGTATATATATGTATATATACATATGTATGTATGTATATATATATGTATGTATGTATGTATATATGTATGTATATATATATATATGTATTTATATGTATGTATGTATATATGTATATGTATGTATATATGTATGTATATATGTATATATATATATATATATATATATGTATATATATATATGTATATATATATATATGTATATGTATATATAGTATATATATATATGTATATATATATATATATATATATATATATATGTATGTATATATATATATATATATATATATATATATATATATATATATATGTATATATATATATATCAAAATGGTGCAATAATATCGAGAGATTAGACCGTTCAGCAAAATATTCGTATCAGCTCAGAGTTGCCCTTGGGATCGCATTCAAAATGAATAAAAACATTATCAGTACTTAAAATGCAATAAACCGGATGTCGTATTTCCTGACAAGTTAAATAAATCTTACAGCATATTATTTACATCTGTTGCCGTTGAGCACGAGCCACTGTTGCATTGGAAAGGCAATTTAAAAAAAAAATGTTTTTTTTTATTGAGGCAGAGCAGATAACCTTGGAAAGACTGAAGGGAATAAGTCGTTAGACGAGTAAACACACACGAAACACAAGAAATGAACGTTCGATCCTATAGACAGAGAGAACAGGATATTGAATACAAAAGTTATGAAAATCAACTATGTTTACAATTTATAACACATGTAAATATTAATTAACAAGAGTATCGTATTGTCTGTTCAAAATAATTTACTCAAAACCTTTAAGAAACTATCAATTTAAATAAATGATTTATAAATGTTGATGCCATAACTTGTAACATTTTAAGAAATGTTTCTGATTCACGTGACTGTAACATAATATAATTGTATATGTACTACTAAAAGCTTATGGTGTATTTTGGGTATATTTGTTCATACTAAAACGAAAAGAATGACAAAAACGGAGTAGGGAGAATACACATTACTACGGCAGTAGGCGATACTATGTAAGTTCTCATGTTTAAAGGTGACGTAAGTCTTTATGAGTTGTTTTATCTGAGTGCGATGTTTATCAATCAAGAAAGAATAGCATAACATAATTACATAAAGCAATTACAAAATGATTCATTATTGTGTGTGGATTTTTTTTAAATCTGCAAAAGTATAGACATACTATGTAATAAGAATTAGTGTACAGTTAATTATTGTTCTTACAAAATTAATGCTGGCATGTAAACAACTAATACGTGAATACACTCGTCATAGTTACTTACTTTCTCGTCACGTACTAAGTAGCGCCTTTTTCCAACGAAATTTGATGAATATTCTTTCGCAATATCAAGAAGGCCGTCTGAAGAAGTTTCAAATTATTTCGATCATTTTCATTACTATTCTCATCTTTGACGTTATATTCACAACGTTTCCACGAAGGTAATCGTGGGTTTTTCTTCAAGTACATGTTTTAACACCTGGGAAAATATTTTTCAAACTTGAGAATTATAAATAAATTTATTATATGCTTCCGGATATGACATAAAGATACCCAAGTGAGACTGTTAGGTTCTGGAGTAATAAAAATGCAGTTGAAGAAAGTCGGAGCTTACATCGACCGGTACTCTGTTAATATTACCACTGATGTCGAAATCTTAGCTTTAATCGTTCGAACGATACATGGATTTATATTGTGAAGAAAATGGTTCTGTCATTTTGGATCGGTTTATGTATCTGATGTTTTAATAAATAGTGACATAACTGTTCGCACTTCATCTCTAATCTGCCTGTCTCTGGCGATTTCTCTCTCTTTCTCTCTCTCTCACTCGCTCTCTCTCTCTATCTCTATCTATCTCTATCCCTGTTTCTCATCCTGTCTGTCACATTTCTATTTCTTTTAAAATTGCCCTCTAGTGGATTTCCTATGCTCTCTAAATACGTTGAACGGATATTTCGACAAAAGTAGAAAAGAAAAAAGAAACGTAAAACCAATGATACGATTAACTTATGGGTTTAACCACTTTGTGTTCTAGCTGACAACCACGACAAATAACGACATGCTGATGCGAGAAACTGGCTCAATCCATTCATTTAATGTCCGAAAAGAACCGACTACGTCATTTAGATTGATAAAAACGAACTTTCTTTTTATAGTACGTTAATTGTATGCAGGGTTTCCGGTACAGAATAACGTATTGGTCAGGGTAAAAACAATTGAAGTACCTCTATCGTTACGACCTTAATTATTGGGTGTCGTATGCATGAAGAATTGATACTTATCCCCCCCCCCGTATAGTGAGAAACGTGATCTTCACTCGGCAAATAACCACGTAAAGGGGATAGATTGATAAATAGCTATGAGAGATGGTTTGTTTCATTTTGCTCTTTTTCTATAGAAAACAGGTAAAATAGAAAAGAAAAGAAATAAATAATGATTTAGAGAGAAAACGTAAACCTCTCACGCTTCCACCTTCTCTCTCTTTCTTTCTCTCTCTATCTATATATCTCACTTGTTCTTTATCATTTTGTTTTGCTCACGACTATGAGTAAGAGTTTATATTCTAAAAGAAAATAGAACATAATTAGTTATGAGGTGAATAAATTGTGCACAATTTTAACAGACTATATAGCAACCATAAAGGCAAGATCCAGAAAACCAGTGCATGGAGGCTCTGTCGCCAAAAAGAAGAAACATAAAACCACACTAAATGTATAAGGAGCAAACGAGTCGAAAAGAAGTATCAATAAGACAAGTCTAAAAATAGCTCATGAAACACATAGACCTAGGTATGGAAAAACACACTTGAACAGAGAAACAGAACCACTACTTTTGGAAAACATCAAACGCAAAATTGTAGTTTAATGTATTGTTCGATACTTCTCTTCATGTAACCTTAATATAAACTTATGTATTTCGATTGACTCCAATATTGTATATATGTTTGCTTATTTTTGATCAAAACACCAAGTGCGCCATAGAGACATTCGCTTTCTTGGATAGAAATCAGACAAAAACCGCAGTTCGTTTCTAATTGATATCATGTATACGCTGCAATGGATCCACTAGACCATTATTTTTTTTTAAAACTTAGTTCACCCCAAACAAGGCAAGTTGCCACTGTAGACGTAAGCGGCTGCTGAGAATTAGAATAACCATTTTAGGTGTCATCTTGAATTGGTGGCTGTGCAGCGATATGCTTGTTCACCTTATTTTGCATGTCGGTACAGTCGGGGAAACAGGGAGCAGTTAGGGAGTTCCAAAGGTCGGCAGCTCGATGAATAAAGCTATTCGAGTAGAAGTCTCTCAGGCATTTGGGGGGTCACCACAAGAAATGTCTGGGATTTAGGTAAGTGTCAGTTTGGTCAAATGTATTTACGTCGAGTAGACACCAAATAAACAAGTTCATCGGAGCACATTCCATTGAACAACTTGTACACCAAGCGGAATAGCTGCAACATTGCGGCGATGAACAAGGGCTGGATCTTGGTTGACAGTGAAGTACCTATTATATTATATACCGTTTTTAACTTTGTCTAAGAGGGAGAGACTAGTGGATGGTGCAGGAGCCAGAATGTTACAACAATACTTCATGCATCGACGGATTGTGGCTTTGTAAAGATATAAGATACTGTTATGCGTGAGAAGATGTGTAAGCTCGATAAAAGTATCCCACTTTCTTTGCAGCAGCCTTGACAATGTCTTCTATGTATTTGTTCTGATTTATGTTACCTCTGAACATGAGGCCATGGAAGTGTGAACGTTTGACTCTCGAGTAGGGTGTTATTTGCCATGCTAATCAGTAGTTGAAGAGGTTGCTTGTAGTTGTTTGATACTTCTGATACAAGAGAAGAATGCACTTCCAAGGGTGGGTAAATATATTTCCACGAATACATCGGGTGAAACCACTTTTCTTTTCTTTTACGAATATTAGAATCAAGATATAAATCTGCTACATTTCATTTCTAGAATCATTATTCCAATTTTCAACAAAAAACTCATTAATTGACTTTCATTCGAGAAAATAGTTAAAAGATAGACTTTAACGTATGCAGTTTTCATTAATTTTAGTTAACTCGTGTCTAATTAGTATGGTACAAATTTAATACAAATCCGAAATAATTAATTTTGAAATCAGAAATTTAGCCTCCTAAGACGATCTAAATTAAAATATTGAAATTTGTGGAATATTTTATTAACTAAAGTCTAATAGTTCTTGCTAAATCATACAAAACTCGTAGGTATCTGGATAACCAGGAAAGGCTTCTTACCCTCTCTTCATTTTTTGGCATGGAATTAAATTGTCCCCACGTATTTATTATAACATATTTCTTTGATAATGAAACATCACTATCTATGCGCTCTGTTTTAATGTGGTTTCAGATAACTAGTTATGTGGTCTATGTTACAAATCCTTGTAGGAGAGTTGTGACATATTACCCTTCCATAGGCACCCGATGTTAACGCAGACCCCACAGTAGGATAGTACTATTTTTAGACAGAACATGTACTACACTTTGATTCCGGACTTAGGAATGTGTATTTTAGTTAGACAGAACATCACTAAGATGATTTAATTTTTTTTTGCATCGCATCTTTGGCATTCAGGCGATTCCAACTTAAACAAAGATCGAACATGAAATAGCCTTAGCTTATTATATATATATATATATATATATATATATATATATATATATATATATATATATATATAATTATTAGATTTGGAGTTTTCACTTAGAAGATAGATTATTCAGTGACGACCGGGATAATGGCAATAAAAAACAAGCTCGATGATACTCGATTACAGGGAACATAGCATTTATATGTTATTTTCTGAAGGCTTACCAAAGCATTCCGTTCAGCTGTCACAAAAACTACCTTTTCATTCAAAGATTATGTATTTATCATTTTAAAATTAAAGAGTGTTTTCCTACCCGTGTAAGAAAACACTCCTTAATTTGAAAATGATAAATACATAATCTTTGAATGAATTAGTCTTTTGTGGTGATGATTGGGCTCCTGAACGGAATGCTCTGGTAAGCCTTCAAAAAATCACACATATATATATATATATATATATATATATATATATATATATATATATATATATATATATAATTATTATTATATATATATAGTAATTATTATATAGATAATAATTACTATGTAGATTATAATAATCACATAAATAGAAATTATACGAATCACAGCGAACTGAATCTACCTTGGTAATTTTATAAACATATGCATAAAAACATAAGTCGACACCTCCTTCTTCCCAGAATAGAAAAATATTAAAGACTCATAAGTCACTTAGCTATTTATTTTAAAAATTCTAAAGTTAATAAATACGGTAAAACAAAACAGAAAGTTTATTCAACAAATTCATTTATGGGATTTTAAAATTACACCAAATTTTCAAAATTACCAGACTCGGTGGCAGGAACATCGGTATTACCACAGCAAAAGAAAGGTGACTAATCAGTTGGCTAGGACACCATCCAAACCCTTACTAGAACAGCATGGAGATTATTGGAATTTCTGAGCAGACTTGTTTTCACTCCAAAGGAAAAGAGCCACCTTTACTAATGAGAACAATGGTAAATGACTGTTGTAAGAACGGAAAAGTGTCAACTGTGATCGCAAGAAGCAATAAGTAATGAAATTCACGGTAGACTTGTCAGCTGGACTATAGGGAACACCACCTGTTTCTGTCAAATGTGAGGACACCAAGTTACTATTACTACTATTACTATCATTACTACTACTACTACTACTACTACTAGTACTACTACTACTACTACTACTACTGCCAGTTATAATAATAAAAATGTCCTTCTTCTATAAATGTATATACAGGGTGATTCATAAGTCACTTCACTTAGCTATTTAAAATAATTACCATATGAAGCACAAACATACTATGAACTTTAGATAATTGTTATCTTACTCTCTAATTACTGCTATTTGTTATTTTAAATTTGTTCGTTCATATATTTGTTTCTATATATATTTATTTCATAATCAATAAAATATGCTACAAATAGTCGTAAATTCATTGCAAAATAGAATGGAGCTATGCATGCAGAACGAAGGTGGGAATTTTGAGTATTTTCTGTAATTTTAAACTCCCATAAATGAATTTGTTGAATAAACTTTCTGTTTTGTATTACCGTATTTATTAACTTTAGAATTTTAAAAATAAATAGCTAAGTGACTTATGAATCACGCTTTATATAATGTATTTGCCTGGATGAATTTCTTTCTGTTTGTGCATTGTATGTGTGTGTGTTTATTACCCAGAAAAAACATTTATTAGATAACATTAATACATTATACATCTTAATGATTTAAAGACTTCATCGTGTAACATTAATCAGATGCTCAGCTTTTTAAAAAGCTGTATAGATATTTGTCTTTTTTGAAGACACCTGTAAGCAAAAATCGATGCATATAAACATTGGGTTCTTAGTTCGCATATAACTTCAACCATACAAAATACTAGTTGTTATAGAATTCTTTAAATATTTTCTTTTTAAATATCATGTACAAGATGGGTTAGAAATCAACTGAAACAAACTAAGTTGAAGATATAGTTCAAATCAGAGACATCCCAAGCGGTATAACAAAATAGAACTACTATTATAGCATTCTTTGTTCAGACTTGTCTGATTTGTTATATGCGTACTTTGTTCCAGCTCGTTAGACTCGTTAGTCTATGGTAGTAATTAACTCGCTGTTTATATACCTAGTTATAATACATATTATTTCACTAGATTGTCTTGTGAACCTCTATTTCAGCTGACTATATTTATTCTGGTTATCGGTTTTGTCTTTCAAAGGCAAATGTCAATAAGCATCTCCTGCCCTTAATCATATGCCGTTCCTTTTTAGCTCCTGGCATTAAGTGGTTTCATGCTTTGTGTAGAGGAACGTCAACAACAACAAACAATAATAAAATAAATAATTAGAAAAGATATAAAGCAAGATGTACACCATCTTATAAAAAAATCAAATAACAAACTGCACACGCATAAAAGCAAGAACAGCGACACGCTAATATAAACATATAAATGAATAAACTGGCAATATATATATATATATATATATATATATATATATATTGTGTGTGTAGATTTCAATTTTGTGTTGAGAATACATTTAACAGAGCTCAATGTAATTTAGTAATTTAAATAGAGCAAAACAGAATTATTAATAGGAAAAAACTATACACACCTTAATGAATTATTTCGACCCCTTAATTAGGTTTCTCTCAGACGTATAAACAACTACTTTTTTTGACGTGGTTGTTTATACGTCTGAGGAGACCTAATAAGGGGTCGAAATAATTTATAATGTATACAACCTTAATGTGTGTATAGTTTATTCCTTTTAATAATTCTATATGTATATATATATATATATATATATATATATATATATATATATATATTTATAATATTCTGCTTAAGCCTGGCTAAATTTTACAGCCATTTATAAATTTGCATAGGGTCAGCGAATGTGTCTGGCAGTCGTATTTTTTATCTATACGCATCACGTTAATAGGTGATTGAGCACTTTTGATGATTTCAACAGGCTACCAATTATGTTTTCTCATTACCATCTTTGTTTTTGTGACATTATTCACTTTCTTTAATACCCGTATTTTTGTCAGACTAATTTGTCTGAATCGGTCCATTAGTCTGGATTGCTTCACCGAATTGACCAGTCATTTCCCTTTCTTCTTATAATCTAAATACATCAATAAAGGTATAGCCAGTGCGTCAGCGCTTTATCGTACGTTATGTTGTCGTTATATGAGGCGTCTACGGACACTGGTCCGCAGAAAAAGTAAATGTGAAGGCAATAAAAAGATACTCCTAACATTATATAGTCTTTTATCGAATACTTGCAGAACAACAACTGATACGTACAGAGAAAAACAAATTTGTTTTTTTTTAATTATATAGTAAATACATTTAGGCAAATGATAGACTATTCACCATCATAGTTTCGAGTGCATGTATTTCATTCACGATATAAGCTTAACCATTGAGGTATATTTTAACTAATATCTACACACGTTGAAAAATAACAGTGC